>OVBA01000927.1:0-52547 GCA_900406435.1 Lepidium aucheri
ACGTTTCACATTACTTCCCACAACTTGTTCAGCCCTACTAGCATCATTACGGAAAGTCTCATAATTCCTTACAGTACCTCTTCTTCCTTTACGTGTAGTAACCATCTACATTCATCATTTTAGCTAAGTTAATAACCTCTATCAACTTAACTCGGTNTCTTAGATCACATATCATCTTACCGCGAGACCTTGGCGTGAGGAGGATGGATAACATTCATCTAAACCCATTCATATACACATATTAACCATCCTAGAATCAACCACGTTCTGAGTACAAAACATTAAAATGAGTTTGAATGAGTAAAGTTAAATGGGTATAAAAGTAAATGAGGTTAAATGGGTTTGGGGTTAAATGGGTTGGATTTTAAATGGGATGAGTCTAAATGGGGTGGGTTACCCATATTAACATCCCTACCCCTAGAAATTAAGAATTTAGTTGGAAAGGAGTTTGACTTTGGGATGATTGAAGGAAAAGACAACATTTACAAACGAAGTAACACTTTTAGAGTGGGAAAAGTCTGGTCCAACAGTAAAATTGAGCCTCCACTTTCAAGTAATCTCTTGAGCTCAAGTCTTTTTTCTAATTCAAGTGATCAATCTCAATACATGGTTGATATTTACGACAAGATAATTATGTGAACTAAATGATAAACGGAATCATATTGGACATGTTTTAATTATTTTCTTTAATATCTTACAGGTTCAACTTCCTCTCACTAATATTAGTGAGGGTAACGATGATGACCTTTCAATGTACTCTACCCCTACGTCTAAACGTTCTTTGTCCGATGGAACCAATGCTGAAGATCAATCATCAACATATAAAAAGGTTTGTTGTGAAACAAAAATCTATGCTAAAACATCTAAATGTCTTTTCAAGAAAGAAACATGTGATGAAAAGGAGTCCAAGATTGACCTTATAGAGACTAAAGAGATCAAAAAGGATAACGATGAGATTCATAATGCTGCTATGTGATCGTAGAGGATGATAAAGGAATTTATGTTTTCATTTATTTATTTGGAACCTATTTTCAAACTATGCTTTGTTTTTTAAGGTTTTAGTTTTTTTTTCTTTCCAAAAATAATTTATTAATATTCTTATTTAAGATTTGAAAATGAGTTTTTTAGTTTTTATATTTTTTTGCATGATTTGAAACAATTGAACCTTTGTTAATTTAGACATGAATGTTAACAAGCATTAGGAAAGTTACATGTGATCAGTTCTCCTCTTCTAAACATGAAGCAAAGAGATATAACTTCAGAGTAAACCTGAAATCCTAAAGTTGCCATTGTCCACATCAAATCATCACCATTCACCGTTTTTCTTTTCTCTTTCTGACGCTTATCACTGGCCATGTTTATCAAAAGATATTGAAGTTTACGTACTTAAGTTTTTATGTGTTTGATATCCTATATATTAAAGTGGGAGACACTTTTATTTTGATTGTGTTATAAACTATAGGATTAAATTAACATATGGTTTGTTACTACCCTTAAAAATTGGCTTAAGGTGGTTTTCGTTATAAACTTTAATAAAAAACTTCAAAGATAATATTGATTTAATAGAAACAAATCAGAAAAAACTAAAATTAATATAATTTTTTCGAGTACAAATTCGATTTTTATTTCGGTTTGAGTTCAAGTTTGGATTCAGTTTTCTGGTTACATAGACGTAGGACCATATTCTCGTATTTGTTGGCTTCGATTCTTCTAATTCGGTATTTTGGTTCTTTTGATTTAAGATTTATTTGGCTATTTTATTTTTTGGATATGGTCCGGTTTGATATAGTTCGAGTTCGAGTATTTTTATATAAAAATTTAAATTAATGAAAAATTAATAGAAAAACTCTAAAATGCTAAAAGTTAGTTTTTGATTTGGTTTTGATCCAGTTCCGGTACGGGTTCAGGTTTGGTGTTTTGGGTACATAGATTTATGACTTATATGGTATTTTGTCGAGTTCAGCTCCTCTTATTCATATCGATTTTAGTCCTCTAAAAAACATTTCAAAAAAATATTTTAAAATATCAACATGGCTCTAATAATCTAAATGAGCACCAAATTATCTAAACAATCAAAACAACCAAATCCCGCGTTATGACACGGATATAATCCTAGTTATTCTAATTAAAGCTCAGGTAAAATTTAAACTCACCACTTAGTACCAAGGTAGATCATGAACAAACCAACCGAGTCACATGCTTCTTGACACTTGGTTTTTATATTAAATCAATAAATTATTTAAATAATAATTCGTTTGATGGTAGAGATAAGCTTTCTTTGAGAATATTGTCTTTTGAGGGTCTGCTTGGAATAGTTTTCATTTTGTTGTTTTGAAAAACAAAAATCTTTGTATGAAACCAATCATATTCTAGTTTGTTTATGACTCTAAAGTATGATTGATTTAATTTCAATTTCATACAAATTTTTTTCGCTTTTCAAAACAACCAAACGAAAACAATTGCTAATCAGAAGGACCTGACTGGAATTGCTTTTGTTTTGTTGCTTTGAAAAGCAAAACCTTTGCATGATACTGAAATTAAACCAATTATACTCTAGGTTGTTTTTGACGCTGAAATATAATTTGATTAATTCCAATCTTTTACAAAGATTCTTGCATTTCAAAGCAAAAAAGCGAAAGTAAATCCCATCATGCCCTGAATCAAGTATATCTATATTCTTTTCCGATATCAAGTACAAATGAATTCTCTTCACAATAAGCTCATACCTTTTTTTGTCCTAGCTATAACTACTTATAATTAATTGAAAACTATATAAGCAACCTAAATTTCTAACTTGCACATGTAATGGTGATAAATAATTGTATATACAAAAAGTATAAACTAAAATAAAAAAAAGTCTAGCCAAGTTCTTCTCAGGTAGATATCCAACTAATGATTTTGAGATTTAGAGATTTGACTCATCTATACTAAAGAAAATATAGTAAAAGGGATTGGGCCATGCGTAGTTGTAACAAAAAAAATCTGATATGGCAAAGGAAAAAGAAAGAAGAAGATAAGTAGGATGATTACTATTAAAAGATTTCTCACGGACACAAAAAGTTAGATTGGCTACATGTAAAAGGTTGTTTGCAAATTTCTTCTTCTTGTATAAGAAGTTTTAGGGTAAATGTTGTATGAGAAGTTTTCGTATTTATATTTTTTAGGGTTGTCTCGATTCTTGTGAGTTTTCCTTCGTAGGGTTTGTTGTTGGTTTGATAGAGTTATGTGTAATTTGGTTATTGTCTTAGCAAGTTTGGAAGAGTTTTGTTTGGTGGAGTTTTGTTGATAGTGGCAGAGTTTGTTTTTAACTTAGCAGAATTTAGGAGTTTATTTTCTTGCTTGGCAGAGTTTGGCAAATTTTAGTTGTATAGTTTTACCGAATATATGTATAGCTTGGTAAAGTTTGGCAGATTTAGTTACTAGCATGGCAGAGTTTGGTCAAGTTAGTTTTTTTAGTTTGGCAGAGCTTTGAAGATTTTGTTATTTATTATTTTGTTGTTTTTTCTCCACAGCTATGGCGGAGGAGAAATACCCTTAGAAGAAAGTTTTAAGAGAAAAGCTCCCAATGATAAACAAAAGCATTAACCACTATTGCATATTTGAGAAAATATCAATGATGAGTAGTTGTATTGGCGAAGATGCATAGCTTGACATAAAGAGGAATTCTTCAATTGGTATTATTATGAAGTTTGCTACCGCATGGTTCACATGGGCAGAGAGGCATGTGCAACATGTAATGGGGAATATGCTTGAGATAGCTAGGTCGTATGAGATGTGGGTTTTGGCAGATGGTCATTCAATTAAATTTTCCTTGCATGAGTTTGAGCATATCACGCAACTCAATTGTAGATTGCCTAATGATGGTAATGATCAAGACTTAGTGGCAGTAAATTTTTAGAGAAATATGGGCTTAACCCATGGTGATGGTCCGATCTGGGCTAAGCTTGAGAACACATTAGGTGTAGGCCGAGAATAGAAGCTTACGAAGAGGAAGATGGTGGGGTTGTTGGTGGTTCTGTATGTAGGTACTTTTGATTTGCACAAAAATAATAGGGTTCAAGTCTACCATACGAAATTGGTCATGGACCCAGAAAGTTTTGAGAGGCATCCTTTGGGAAGTGTAGCATTTGAAGCCCTGGTGGGATCGATCCCTACATCAGCACTACAAGCTCCAATCTACATTCTGCACGTGTTTGTGCATGTGCTTCCAATAAAGACATTCAATTTTATTCCTCATCTAGGAGTAACGTGTGGAGGAAGAAGAGATGGTCAGAATCCTTTCTTGCAGTGGGTGTCACCTTCCTCTCATGTTTTAAAAATTGAAGAAATCTTCGAAGCAGACAAGAAGACATCCAAAGACAATGTAATCTTTGAACTTGATAGATTTTGTAACGTTTATGGTAGAGTTTGGTTTACATTAGTAGATTGAGAGCCTAGATGTAGCATGGTAAGGTTAAGAAGTATCTTGGCAGAGGTAGAAAGCACCTTGGCAAAGTTATGATGTAGCTTGGCAGAGTTTGATATAGTTTGGTGGATTCTATAATTAGGTTGACAGAGTTAGGTTGTAGCTTGACAAAATTTGGTGATTCTATATTTAGGTTGGTAGAGTCATGATGTAGCTTGGCAGAGTTTGGTAGATTCTATATTTAGGTTGACAGAATTATGATGAAGCGTGGCAAAATTATGATGTAGCTTAGTAGAGTTTGGTGAAGTTTGATGGATCTAATATGCTGCATAAACGAGTTTGGATGAATTTGAAATCTGACTTTGTTTTGTTTATTTTGTATGTTTTCGTGAGGCACCTACTTCGAAATCCTTACAAAGAAATCTATCCTACTTGGTCTGGAGATGTTGAGGATCCAAAAGTTGAAAATATGATCTGAGATATTAGATGTGACTTTTTGGGCCATCCCGAGATCTCCTTTGAATAAAGGTACAAAGAGGAAGGCCGATGAGCAGCATTGTGAGCTGCGAAGTGGCAAGCAGTCAAAAATCATAGAGGCAGAGAAAAAGAAATAGCCAGAGAAAAAGAAGGCGATTGCAAAGAAGACGGCTCATGAAAGTGCAAAGGCAAAAGAGAATAAAAAAGATGAGTAGGAAATTGAAATGACTTTGGCCGACTTTCAGAAAGCGAAAGAAAAAGAAAGGAAGAGAAAATAAATGGAGAAAGGATTATGAGGCAAAGAAACAAAAGGAGGAGAAGAGTGTATTTATTGAAATACTACAGTCCATGAAGTAGGCGTTTGATGTGATGAGATTTGATCAAGTACACATCTCTAAACGGATTTTAAGAATGGAGTAAAAAGAGTAGACGAGGCGTGATGAATGAACAACATCATAGGATTGAGAAGGCATGGCACAACATGCTTTGATCAATGAAAACCTCCTTAAGGCGATGGAAAACAGGCAGGGGGAGGTTATACTGGCCGTGGAAGGTGGAAAGAAGTCTAATAATGATCAAGGTGAGTCGCGTGGAAGTGAGACTCGAGTAGGCAATGTTGCTGTAGGGTGTGGTGGGACAGATGGAGGAGACAATGTTAGAGGTGGTGGCGAGATGGGTACAAATGGTGTTGGTGGTGTGGCTGGTGTTGACGCATCATCTATGGAAAAAATGGTACGTAAGAGTGTAGTTGATTATGACTGAGACGTATTGAAGACCTTATTATGTTGTGTTTAATTGGAGTTGAGTGGTGGTCATTGTAAACTATATGCCAGAGTTTGGTTGACTTTGTAAACTCGGTGGTAGAGTTTGATGGACATTGTAAGCTTTATGTCAGAGTTTGGTGGACGTTGTAAACTTTGTGGCTTAGTTTGGTGGACTTTGCTGATAATGTGTTATAGACATGAAAAATGTTTGGTTGATTTTATTTTTGTAATGCTTGGTTGAGTTTACTATTAGTATGGTTGAGTTCAATGGTCAATGTTTTCTTTGACATAGTTGATAGATTTTTATGACTTTTGGTAGATTTTGAGTTATGGAAGATTTTGGTGGAGTTGGCTATAAGCATGGTAATAATTGGTAGAGGTTGGTATACTAAACTCTTTTACGTTTTTCCTTTCTAGAAGGAATGAATTCTTGAGCAGTAGACCTCATACTCTTTATCCCCAGCATTACAACTTGTTAGAAACCCAGAGGTCAGTAGTAACCTAAAAACTCCATAGAAAACTCTTATTGTAGATGTCGAGGGATCACCTACGCAAAACTCCCAGCCCTCATCAGTCTCACTGATGATAGTGAATATCATATATTGGACATGAATAATAAAGCCAATAAAGATAAGGCGACTGGTAGAGCCAACGACTTGATATATATGGAGGACAGCTGCCTGAACATCCTAGGCTCCGTACCCTTGCTACAAACCAGGTATTGCTTAGCAGAGTTTTGTAGACTTTGTTGTTGAGTTTGGTGGGTTAGAACTTAACATGACAGAATTTGGGAGAGTTTGGTAGACTCTGTTGTTGAGTTTGGTGGAGTTCGAATTTAACTTGGTAGAATTTGAAGAGTTTTAATGTACCTTGATAGACTTTGATTGAGTTTACGTTATTTTGTTTTTTGTAGTTAAAATAACATTCTTTTCTATAACAGAAACCCCCATTCGAAGGAAGTTCTGTTGTTAGGCGTATTTTGGAGGATGAGATAGCACTTACCTCATCATACAATCCATTTGGCCTAGTACCTAAAAGCAAAGTGATTCGGGTGCGTAACCTAATAAGGCAAGAATTGTAAGCCCACTATTTTATTTGTTAAAACCTTTCTTGAATAATATGAAGATGCTGAGCATGTGACAAAAGCTTGTGTTCATCTATGTCCTACACATTGTACTGCATGGCTTTGAGAAGTCTATTCTGCATGAACAGAAAACATACACCGTAAATAAATTCTGCCAAACTCTACTAAACTCTACTACACATTTATCCAAACTCTACAAGACTGTTCCAAAGTCTACCAACTCATATAACTTAACTCAAACAAATTCTACTAAACTCTAGCATAAAGGATTCATAACTCCACCCAACTCTACCATGCCTTACATATATAAGTTTTTTGATTGCTATAGTATGAATGGTCGTTGTTGACCCTGCCTTTGCCCTCCTCTTCCTGAACCACCTTGTTAACATTTCCCTTATGGCATCTACAAGCTGCACAATAGGGAACGTTCACGCTTTAGATGATGCATGATTGATAGATTCTGGTATGTTTGACGTGGTTAAGTTGTATCTATTTTCAGGTTAATGTACATGACTCCACAAATGAACATTTGCCTTTAGCAATACTCATGAAGCCCTTGATCTACTCTCTCTCTATTTGGCTGAAGATGGTGTTGAACTCGTCAAGCCTATATGCAGTCGCAACTTTCTTAAACAACTTAAATGACTCTGCTCCTCTGAATTTGGACAAAATGTTTTTATGTATATGATAGGTGAAATTCCCCTAGCTGAGAGCGAATACACTTTTGTTATTTCTTTGACTATTGATCTATGTCTATCTGAAATGATGGCCAATTCTTCATCATCAGGAGTAACACGGTTGAGTTGTCTAAAAAACCGTTCCCAAGACTCATCATTTTTGGTATCAACCACACCAAAAGCTATAGGGAAAATGTTGAAATTCTCGTCTTGCATTGTGCCCATTAGAAGATTCCCTTTATATTGTCCTTGTAAAAATTTTTCATCTACAACAATAACCTTTATCATATACAAAAATTCTTTGATGCTTGCATCGAATGCAAGGAATAGAAACTTGAACCTATCATCTCTGTCTACTTACAGCTTGATAAGTGTTCCCAGATTTGCTCGTCTAATCATATTAAAATACAAGGGAAGTTCTTCAAAACTATTCTCTACGGTTCCTGTAACTAGAGCACGAGCTTGCTTCAAAGTACGATATGCCTTCCAGTACTTCATCTATATAAAATGCAACAGAGTGTCAAAAGTTATAACTGCCTTTACCAAACTCTATTAAAGTAATACTAACTCTACCAAACTCTACTACATTACAACCAACCAAAATCTATCCTGCTCTATTAAAATATACAATATAAATCTACTAAACTCTAACAAAGTCTACCATGCGCTATCATAATTCTGCCAAACTCTACCATGATGGAATTGTACCTTTAAATTAAATGGTTTGTTCAGTGATCCAACAACACAAGAAGGAAAAATAGAATGTCCAACACCACCAACAAAACCCATGTACAAACGATCACGAATATCGGGCGTTGCTTGACGTGCCCAAGATGACCTCTCTATACCCAAGCAAGTGTGTTCTCCACAGTACTTCCGCATATATAAAGATGGACTCTCATCATGACGTGAAGCACATACTCTCCAAGCACAGTTTGGAACCCATCATCTAAACACCAATAACATTCTCGACGAAGAGACAACATCGAAGTCAAACATATGTAAAACAAAAATTGTCTTCAACCTTGTCTCAAGATCGTTTTTTGTGGAGTAAATTTTTCCAACAGCTAATTGAAGTGACCTCATTTCGAATACTCATTATCGAATGTCAAATCTCTTTTCATAGGAGGTAGATTTTCTCTATCTTCTTCTTCTTTACACTTCATCTGAACACTTATGAAGTCTTCATCTCCATAGCTTGCACCATCAAGATCCTTGCAGTAGTCGAATCTCATTCCGCTTTCGCATATTCTTCAACATATCAATATGTTACTCTTCTTAGTTGACAGTCGGCCTAAATCTTCCAAGCTTTGAAGATAGTCTACCAGATGTAGACTCAGATTTATCCAATGAAGGCTCGTATTTAGGCTCAAATATTTTACTTTCTTTGACAGCTACATGAGATCTCCTTTAAATCTCCACACAAAGACAAATTGCCTCTTTTAAAAATTGTTGCCCATACCCACGCAATTGGCTGTCGTTGGTCACGAAAATAGAATGTGTATCTTGTGGTAGTGTTTGCATGAGTTCATTTGATATGTAACTCAATTTTACCTTATAAATCTATTGATTTAGATCAAAATCTTCATGCACCATCCGCACAAACTCATCAAAGCGTACATCTTCGCTCACTCCTAGAATTTTACAACTAAGAGAAATATCCATTAAAAAAACCATTGATTTTGGTCAAATTTCAAATCTCCACAAACTAAAATGATTTGATCCATAGATCTAAATAAAAAAAAATGAGGTCAAAAGGTAAAAAAAAAAGCTAAAGCAACAATGGTGTTTGTGTGCTTCAATGGTGTATGGCTGGAATAAGTGTTGGAGAAAGAAGGTAAGTGATTTAATAATTAAGTAGTAAAATCATCATTTTACAAACTATGTTAAATAAAATAACTCTGCCAAAATCTACCAAACTACTAGAGATAACTCTGCTAAAATCTGCTCACAAGGTACAAGATCTACCAAACTCTGCCAAACTATTGTTGCTAACTATACCAAACTATCAGAGATAACTGTGCCAAAATATCTACACAGGATACAAAATCTACCGAACTCTGCCAAACTATCATTGCTAACTATGCCAAACTATCATAGATAACTTCTTCAAACTATCGTTGCTAAATATATCAAAGTATGCTCCAAACTCTACCAAGATGAAATTCTTTTAGTGTGGCAGACTTAGTCGCGCAGAACGCGCTGATGTGACATTTTTATTAATGACATTTTTCTTATTTCGTTTTTGTTTACACATCTAAAAGGGGCAAAATGACATTTAAGAATTTTATGAGAGTATTTGAGTAAATATGAATTAATATGAAGTACATGAGTAATTGACATATTAATATAGAGTATTTGAGCTAATCACTAGTTATTTGCTAATATAATTCGATATATGTATTTTTATATCAAAAATGCTAATTCATATGTTATTGCTTACTTCTTACAATTATTAGTTTAATTCAAATTTTACATACTAGCTTGATCTTATTATTAGGATTATACCCATGCTATAACATGAGATTTGATTATTTTTTCAATCTTTGTTTATTTGTTTCTTAGTT
Source organism: Lepidium aucheri (assembly GCA_900406435.1). Classification (NCBI taxonomy): domain Eukaryota; kingdom Viridiplantae; phylum Streptophyta; class Magnoliopsida; order Brassicales; family Brassicaceae; genus Lepidium; species Lepidium aucheri. The sequence goes on from OVBA01000927.1 coordinate 9,975, forward strand.
TCGTGTTGATATTTTAAATAATATTTTCGAGATGTTCTAAAGGTCCAAAAAGCAAACATAAATCAACTCGAATGAAAATAATTGAACTCGAACCAAACATAACAAAATATCCCAATAGACCATAAATCTATATATTTATACTAAACCCAAACCCGAACTGAAACTAAATTAAGAACCAAATATTAGAGTTTTTCTATTAAATTTTTTAATTTTTAATTTTTATATAAAAATACTTGAACTCGGTCTATACCAAACCAAACTCCATCCAAGAAATTAAAATATCCAATAAGCCTTAAAACAAAATTACCAGACTACCTAATTAGGTTAACCAAACCAAAAAAATATCAGAATGTGTCTTAAATCTATGTACTCGGAAAATCAAATTCAAATTCCAACTGGAACCAAATCAATAACAGAATTTTTAACCGATATTTTAAATTAAATTTCAGTTTTCTAAGAGTTTTTCTATTAAATCTTTATTAGTTTTAAAATTTTATATAAAAGTTTATATCAAAACTCATCTTAAACCTATTTTTAAAGATAGTCATGAACCATATGTTAATTTTATCCTATAGTTTATAACACGTCCAAAATAAAAATATTTTCCACTTTAATATATAAGATACAATTCAACCACTACAATGTTACCAATCAACATTAATTTTCCAAACAGTATTCGTTTGAAAACTTTTTTTGCCAACCACTATCTTCAAATGGTTATCTTCAAACAATCTTTATTTCTATCACTCATTTTTCTCAAAACGGCCGTTTCAAACAATGTTAAAGAAGTAAACCTTGTAAGCAAATAAAAAGAATTGTTATGTGTAGATCGAAAAGTTAACTTACCGCTATATATAAAGTATACAATATTATTCATAACTGATAAACGATATACATTATTAAGATGATATAATTTGGACCTTTTTTGATTACTAGTGTATATTATAGGACAAAATTTTACTGAAATATTTACAGATATATAGTCTACATTTAATAAAAAAGTTTCTTAGTCTGAATTTTACTTCTTTTACCTTTTTACTTCTTTTGTATCTGAACAAACGAAAAATTTTCTTCTTTGATATGTGAAAATATTCTCTCTATTTAGGCTTTGATTAACGGCAATAATTATAGCAGTGCGGGATAAAATATGGTACAATATAAGTACGATGCAAGACAAATGTGGTTCAAATGCGGTTAAAGTGCGATTTTGATGTAAAAAGCAGGACAATAAAATAGTTATTAATGAAGTATAAAAGTGCGGATAAATAAAATTGTGATTGTTGAAATATAAAACAGTACAATTTTGTAGATAAAATTATAAATTAAAACTTTCATAATAAATTTAACAAACTAATCAGAGTATTTCAAATTCATTAATTAAAATTAGATTTATTAAATATATAAGATAAAAAATAAAATACAAATATGTGACAGGTAATATATATATATATTGAGTACGTAAGTACTGAGTACGTAACTGAATACAGATTTAATGCATATTTACGCATAATGAGTACGTAATGATCATTTATTTTTAGATTTTACGATGATTATGATTTAAGAAAAAATATATAATTCATATTATGATTCGAGAAGAAGAATTATTAACTTATACTTAGAAAAATAGTTATTTGCTAATATAAAAATATTATTTTCAAAAGAATAATTGTAATTTTTTCATGTAATTCTTCGCATTCTGAACCATTAAGCAGATTCTCTTGCCTATAATGTAAGAGAAACTAGTAATGGTTCGAATTTCGTAGACTTATCACCATCCTGAAGATTTAGTAATGTATTGTTCAGTTGATAGAAAAATTGTAATATATATATATATATATATATATATCAAAAATACTAAACTATATGTTATTGTTTACTAATATAATAAGTAGTTTCAACATACTAGCTTTGATCTTATTATACTATTCAACCACTACGATGTTACTAATTAACATTAATTTTCAAATGACATTTGTTTGGAATTTTTTTTGTCAATCTCTATCTTCAAACATTCATCTTCAAATGATTTCTTATTTTAATCATTCATTTCTCTCCAAAATGTCGTTTCAAACAGTGTTACAAATCAGAACAAAAAAAGAGTTAGATAAAGGAATATATCATGTAAAGAGACAAAAACAAAATTTGTTATGTAGTAGATCAAAAAAATTACTTACATCTATATATAATGTATATAATATTATTCGTAAGTGTAGGTCTTTTTTGATCTATATATAATTCATATCATAGAAATTGTTTATGAAATGTTTACATATATAGTGTGTACATTTAATAAAATAAAATTTCTTAGTTTGAATTTTTATTTTTGTACTTTCTTTTGTCAAAACAAATAAAATATTTTATTCTTTAAAATATAAAAATATTTTCTCTATTTAGGCTTTGATTGATGATAGTAATTTTAGCAATGCGAAACAGAGTGCAATGTAGTATAAGTGCGGTATAAGACAAATGCGACTAAGTGCTTATTTTGATTTAAAAAGTGAGACAAAAATGACAATATAAAAGTGTGGGATAAATAAAATTGTAATTGGTGAAACATAAAAACAGCACAGTTTTATATATAATATTATAAATTAAAATTATTATAATTAATTCAACAAATTAATATAGAAATTTTAATTTGAAACACTATTACGGTCCAATTTGAACGCATGTTGGATAATTATTAAAAACATGACAAATTTTTTCTCAGAGAAACTGGACGAACTTTTGTTTGATAATTATCTACCATATTTTCCTTTTTAATGGGATTAGTTCTTTTTGGTCAACATTACTCTTTTAGTTAGATTTAGAAGGCTCGAACCGTAGCCAAAACACATATTCTAAAATCCCTCTTTTTTTCTTTTCTTTACATCGGGAAGGAATCGAACTCTGGTATCTAAGAAATGCTAAAATGGCCACTACCACTGGGCCACATTTCCTTGACAACATGATCAGTTATATGGGAAAATTAGGTGAATATTATATATATGAAAGCTAATTCAATAAGTAAAATATATTTATTTAAATTAAGAAAGTAGTAATAGATCAATGTGTAGATTATACGAAACTGTCTGTAACAAAATAAATCTGCTCATTTACAAATGATGACCCACCACAAAAACTATGCCCCACATGATAAGCTTGTTCTCAAAGGTGAAAATGTGATAAGATGAAAATATCTTAACCAGAAAATAATATTTTAATCTAACCATCTCAAGATTAACGCTAACTCTCCCCAATGCCATTAACTCTTTGTAAAATTTTCAACGAGAAAGAAAAAGTATTCTCTTTAGTTTAATTGCAAACAAAAACATACTTTAATGTGCATGATCTAGTTTTTAAGGTATGTGAGATCCCCTTCATTCATTGTAATAAGTGTAAAATGAAAGGATATACTTTTTATCTTACTTAAAGAGAGGATTACAGCAAACAACACAAACATTTTCTGGGATATTGACGAGAAGCATAAGTGTTACTAGCTGGTGTGGTTCAACATGCACCTAGAGATGTGCATATGATGAGATCAACAAGACATGCCATATGTAATTTGTTTTATGTGCTAACAAAATAAATACCTGATTACCCAAATGTTTACATTGTATGCATCAGCTGTTGGTATGAGTGTGGACATGATTTATTGGTTATATATTAATTTAGCCGATAAAAAGTTAGTTAATGATAACAACATATATGCCTGATGTCGTTATTTTTCTTTGCGCAGGGTGGACGATCTTCACTACATACAAGGAGGAAACATAAGTGTCTGTTATATTCTTAGGTAAATTTACACAACTCATGAATGCATCCCTTTCGATGAGATTGCATTATATTTCACATATCTTACTTTGCCCCTTGAGGCCATATCTACATTACGACCATCAGTAAATGCAATTTATAAGTTATCAGTAAGTGTAGTAATCAGAAAAATATACAAAGTCCATGGTAAATTATTAGTTTGCTGAAAATGTATATCTTATTTATAAACATATAAGTTAGCAGCAAAATTATGTAAAAAAGATGCCTGGATGCAAAATGAATTATAAGTTATCAGTAAGTGTAGTAATTAGAAAAATATACAAAGTCCATGGTAAATTATAAGTTTGCTGCAAATGTATATCTTAGTTGTAAACATATGTGTTAGCAGCAAAATTATATAAAAAAGATGCTTGGATAAGAAAAGACAAGAGTTTACAAAATGGAACACGGGTTATTTTGCACAAACACAGAGAACAATCTCTTGCAGTGGTACTCAATCTTGTCCATCTCAATGCGCAAGCATCCTTCAACGCCTGCCTTGACATGGTTGTTGATAAGAAGGGGAACCATAATCTTAGAGTCTGACATGTTGGTTACTTGAGGGATGCCATGGACCCAGTCGATAATAAGTAGAGCAGCTGGGTCCTGTCGTTGAAAAAAATGACTGAATAGTAACTAAAGTCATATAAGTTAACGCAAAATATAAAATTAATTGCTAACTAAAAATCCTAAAGGTACTTACAGTAGTGTGGCAGGGCTTATGAGACCCTCCTATTCATGGCGTGTCGGTCCACCCTGTTTATGTATGCGAACAACATTATTAGCCGTGAAAACAATGTTTAGCGCAATTAAAAAAATAATTATGGCTGTAAGAAAAGAGTTGGTTGAGGGGCACCACGTTGCTAACATTGTAAAAAGCGTTGTGTCATCAGATAATGGTATGTTTGGGATTCATTTATGTGAGGTGTGTCTTGGCGGAAGTCGTCACACGGGGGTGAGAACTAGGGATCGTTGGGAGGACGAGTAGGCCGATAAGCATGTCCACGATCTGGTGACCTATGGACAGACTTAAGAATACAAGAAAACTCACCAAGCACCCGATCCTCAAAGCCAGTGAGCTGGGTATCAATCAAGTAGGATAAAATTTCCCTAATAATGTCACTATCAAGGCAGACATGCCGAGTCTGACAGGAAGATGTTGTTGGCTATGACTTCAGATTTGAGCCATCCCGAGTTCTCTTGTTGTTGACTCTTACACCTTTCTTTTTTTCTAAGGAGGGGAGATGTTGTATGGATTGCGCCCACCGGTGAACATCAAATTTCGGAACTTGGCACCTTTTTGAGTCATATACAGTATGTGATCGACATTTTTGTCGATTTCTTCATCAAACCACATCAGGTCTTCTTCTTTGGGGACAACATATTCCAGTGATATAATGAACTGGATGTTAATGTGTAAATCAGATCATAACAGTTAACAATATATTTATAAAATAATTTAAGAGGTTTTCCTTGACTTTGTCCGTGTCAACAAATAATTTGAAATGACACTCTATTTTGAAAAAAGACCCATCCCCATCTATCTTTTTTTAATAAAATTGGACATACATATAATTCTTAAATTTATGATATACTATATCATGAATGTTTTGCATATAACTTTAAACATTTTTTGCACTCCAGGTCAATTTTCCAAGCGTTTTAACAAAATATTTATATGATAACATGAATTTTAATTGCAATAATGCAATGTTTTTTGTGGATAGAAAGACATCTCACAAGTCACTGTCATGTTCGCATTTTAGCATATTTTAGAGGTATTATTTTGCATATTTTGCATTCATATTCATAGTACTTTCACCATTTTAGAGTTCTTCTAGGCTCATAGTGCATATAATTGCATCCATGTTGCACATGAAGTGATTTTAAGTACTTTGAGGCCTTTTTGGAACGTTTTGGGTGCAATAATGGACGTGAGGCTATGGACCTGACTAGAGTGCAAGAATGATCAGCTTAAACGCAGCAAAGAGAGCACCACTCGGACAACTGGTCGAGTGTGCCACCCATCTAAAGCCTCTAGTAGAGTCTGCAATCCACTTTGGCAGACAGGTCGAGTCTGTAATCCACTCTGGCAGAAAGGTCAACTCTACAGTCCACTCTGGCAGAGAGGTCAAGTCTACAGTCAACTCTGGCAGACAGCTCGAGTTTGCAGTCAAATGTGGCACACATGTTGAGTCTATAGTCCACTCTGGCAGATAGGTCGAGTCTACAGTCCACTTTGGAAGATAGGTTGAGTCAACACCCGCTCTAACAACCAACTCAAGTCCGCCGCCACTTAACTCGAGTCTGTCGCTACCACTCGGACAACATCTCGAGTCCACCATCCATCGAGCCATGCTACATTCACTCAAGACTCAGGTCGAGTCTTTCCACCTCGTGACCGCCGTTGAGCCTAGTTCACACTCAATGGGCCACTTCTGCTTTTGGGCAAAACTGACTCAGATCTCGCCATTCAAATTGTCAGTGGCCATTACAGTCAATGGGAAAAGTCATCTATAATCTCGAGAGATTTTGTTAATGTTCTACTTTTTATATTTTTTAGGTTTAGAGGGGGTCTGAGTATAAATATCCCTTTGATGTTATGAACATAATCATCTAAGTTTTACCACTAGAACAAGAAATCCTAAGTTTTCGTTTTTCTCTTTGTAATTTCACCACTTTTTCAATTTATGTTATATTGATGTAATTTCAATTTAATTCGATTCTAGTATTTTTCATTCCAAGTTTTTTAATCATGATATTCATTTTGTTATGTGCTTTGATTGTCACCTATGGCTTTTTAGTAGATTAGCTAGGATTTGTGAGGGAGTGGATCTTAAGTTTTCTAGGTCGCTTAAGAGTAGATTAGCTTAATGCTTATTTCTTTCGGGGTTCTTAATCCTTATTTCTTTCTGATATATTGAAATTTGTTCTTTGATGCTTTAGCACTCGAAAGGGTGATGAATTGTCTGATTTAAGCGTCTCAGAAATTTACACTCTTAACTCAAGAGATTGATTGTCTAAGGTGTTTGTTAGGCTCGATTAAGTTGATTGCTTCATGCCAGTTAAGTTGTTAAACGCTTATGATGATAAGGTCTGTGGTAACTTCTCTGAGTTTATTTGCCACGAGAGTGAATTCATAAGCTACAAAATTATTGCCTAGAGATCCGCTCTGATTGAGTTTTGTTAAGCAACTTAGTAAATTTAAGTGAGACGCTGGTCCATGATCTCCACCCCTCGTGAACCCCTTATTCTCATCCATTGCTTAGTCCTTTGTGCTGCTTGGTTTTTTTGTTTTCACTGCACCTCATTCACTGCACTTGATTTTACTACACTTGATTTCACTGCACTTTGATTTCATTGCACTTTGATTTTACTGCAACTTTGCTTTCACTACACTTTACCACATTGCTTTTAATTTTCTTAATTAGATTTGTGTTCTGCTTAGTTACTTCATATTATTGTTTCTTGCTGTTTAAACTGCTCATTTAGGTTGATAGATAACAAAACCACTGCATCGATTTGGCGTGAATTAGAATAGTTTATTGATTCTGATTGCTAGTTACACTCCCACTTGGATTGACACCTATTATACTACATCAACATCTTAATATAATAGGATATGACAAATAGGATAAAATCATGTTATCAAATTGGCGTTATTGCCAACTGGGTGTTTGTTAGGTACATCTAGGAATTTAGACTTTCTTAGATCAAGTTCTTTTCTCTGTTCCTTGTAAATTGTGGTTTGCCTTTGCCATTTTGTTTCAGGGTAAACTTACAACTCGAGTTAAACTTACTGTTGTATGCAAACACGCTCTCAAGGCAGCCAGAATCTTCTTCCTCTTCTCGACAACATCAATAGACTTCCAGACGAGTCAAGAGAACCAAAAAGCAAGCACCACAGTGAACATAAACACTTCGCAGCAATGACTTTGCCCCCTGAAGGATCACACACCGGGGTACTTTGGGATCAAGAGTCTCCTACAATGAAGCCCCGAACTATTGGTGCTTGGGATGCACTTAGCACTCAAACTCAGCGACATGGTATAGTTCCTCCTGCCATTCAGAAAAACAATTATGAGATCAAGAGCAGCCTCATCTCCATGATCCAAAACCATAAGTTTCATGGCATGCCAATGGAAGATCCTCTTGATCATCTGGACGAATTTGAAAGGCTCTGCAACCTAACAAAGATTAATGGAGTCAGTGAAGATACCTTCAAGCTGAGGTTGTTCCCTTTCTCTCTTGGGGACAAGTCGCATATCTAGGAAAAGCATCTACCACATGCCTCTATCACTTCTTGGGACGCTTGCAAATCAGCATTTCTTGCCAAGTTTTTCTCTATCTCTAGTACAGCAAAGCTCCACAGTGAGATTTCCAAATTTGTGCAGAAGAGTTCTGAATCATTCCCTGAAGCGTGGGAGCGATACAAAACATACCAAACTCAATATCCTCATTCATGGCTTTAACACTTAATCACTGCTAAGCAATCTATACCATGGTGTTCTGCCAAAGATCTGCATGATGTTGGATACAACCAGCAATGATAACTTCCTCAACAAAGATGTTGATGAGGGCTGGGAATTAGCGAAGAACATTGCCTAATCAGATGGACAATATGATGAAGAATTTGACAGAAGTGTAAGAGGTGCGATGGATTCAGATACAGTAAGCAAAAAGGAATTCAGAGCTTTGAATGACAAGTTGGACAAGCGGCTTATGGTACACTAGAAACAAGTGCACTCAGTGAGTAAAAACGAGGAGGTTCAGGAAGATGAGCATGATCAGGTTAAACAGGTTAGTTTTTTGCAGAATCAAGGAGGAGGTTATATGCAATACAACAACTATCAACAGCATCCAAACCTTTACTCACCAACATTGCTAAACCCCGAGACCAAGTCTACCCACCTAAACCCCAACCCATTCAGCCCAAAGCTTACATGCCAACACAAATATACCGTCAGATTTTTCAACCCGCTCTAACAGCATCACTAGGGTATAAAACATAAGCTCTGCCGCCTACTCAACAAGGTGTAGAGGTTATGGATTTGTTCCAACGGATTTTGAAGGGTCAGACTACGACAACTACTGACTTGACAAAGAAACTTGCTGAGGTTCACACCAAGATAAATGCTTCCCACAATGATCTCAATTGCAAGTTTGAGATATTGGATGTGATACTCAAGTACCTTGAGAGTCAACAAGAATCCTCCTCTATGAAGAGTTCTGGGAAACTACCAGGAAAGACCATTCAAAATCCTTAGGAATACACTGCCCAATCTATTACCTTGAGGAGTGGCAAAGAGGTTTCTCAATGTGCTGGAAATGATACATACCTTGAGGACCGTGTGGTTCAGGAAGGGGGGGGCAATCATATCAAATATAGGCAAAAAAATAAACTCCAGAGACCCCACTCGAGCGAGAGACTTGACCTGAAGGTAGTTATGTGCCACCTGCTGTGAAAAAGTCACACCTAACGCCAAACTCGACATACTAGGTCGAGTCAAACCCAAAACCACAACCTCTAATGCCTAAAAATAGTAAGGAATTAAAGAAACTAGCAAGGCTTCAGCTCCACCCTCATACAAGCCTCAATTACTTTTCCCTGGACGGCTTAAGAAAGAACTTACTGAGAAATATAAGGGTCTCTTTGATTAGCAGATAAAGGAGATTGAGCGGAAGATTCTTATCTTAGATGCATTTACACTTATACCTCCTTATCAGAAACTCATGAAGGAAGCTATTAAGAAAAGAACTAACAAAGTAGATAGTATGGGAGTAGCGACTCATGAGTGTAGTGTCATCACACAGAGGAAGGTAGTGCAAGAAAAGCTATAGGACCCTAGTACATTCACTTTACCATGCTCACTGGGTCACTTAACCTTTAGTAAGTGTCTTTATTATCTTGCAACTTCAAACAGCCTAATACCACTCCCTCTTGCTAAAGGCTGGGTTTCGACACTACAAGTCTTGTAAGCTCTCTATGATCCTAGCTGATAGGTCCACTCGATTGCCATATGGTTTGCTGGAGGATCTGCCAATTAATATTGGCAACGTTGAAGTTCCCACATAATTTGTGGTGCTGGATATGGATGAAGAACCACAATATCCACTACTCCTCAGCTGGTGCAGTAATTGATGTGCATAGTGGAACAATTGAGCTTAACCTTGGGAGAGACCTCAAAGTGAAGTTTGATATCTATGAGGCAAAGAGGAGGCCAACTATAGAAGGACAATGCTTCTCAGTTGAGGGATTGGATTAGATGGATGTCAAACCTCTTAAGCTCCCTCAAGTTGTATTGGTTAACAGTGGGAAAACTAGTGAATATTGCAGGAGAGCCCCCATGTATGAGGAGGTTTTTGATGGGAGAAGCCTCGAATCTCTGTTTGCTTGCAGTGAGACTACACATCCACCTCCTAAGGAGAGATGCAAGCTACCTAAACTAAACCTTGGACCTAATATAATTCTGCAACCCAACATATTTGTAGATGGAGTAATTGAGTATAGGGTGAAGAGTAACAAGCGTCCCAAGCCATTTGCTAAAGTCAAGCAGCATCTCTTTCCAACAAAGCCCAAATCAGATTGGTTGGGACCTTTTAGCATCATAGAGGTTATGCCTTGCAGAGCCATCATTTTGATCAGGAAGGAAGGAGGTGATCTTCCAAAGAATAGGCAAAAAGTCAAGCTCCACATGGTTGCTGGAACCACTTCAAAAGGAATCCCAAATCCTCTCTCTGAACCACCCAAGTCTAATTGGAGTGAGAAGTAAAACTTAGTGACTATAAACAAGCTCACTTAGGAAGAAGTCTCATGCATATCCTTGTATATACTTTCTTTCGATTTCCTGCAGTTTTTCTTTGTTTCTTTTGTGTTTTTGTGTGTTTCAGGTCATGGAGAATATGCCAAACATTGGAAAGAGGTCGAGTGGAGAAAACTCACAGTAGAAGCCCACTAACTCGACCCCCTAAATTGATCAACAAAGGGTTAAGTGGCCCAAGCCCAGATGAGCCAGAGATAGCAGATTCGAGTGCACAATCCAAAGGGTCCAGCCTTGAGCCGCACCTGAACGTGCCCAACTATGCTATAAAGCATGCATGCTTCCACAACCAATTTCATTGGCTTTTAGAAGGTACCACACTCCAACCATACCATTGCATTTTTCTTTGTTTTGTTTCCTGCTGGTCTAGAATTCTTCTTCCAACTTTAGTGCACACAAGGGACTGTGACATTTAATTATGTTTTCTGTGTTCTTAGTTTGATTCCCATTCATACCATACATTGCATAAAAATCCATTAAGATTTTTAGTTTGAGCATATTTCACTACATATCAAGCATTTAAAGCATAGAAAAACTATAAAATTTTTAAAATTGGAAAATGCATTCCACAAAAATAGAGTGCTCATGTAGTTGTATTGCATTCATATATGATTGAGTCGAGTGGCATATGTATTTGGGAATCAATCTAGCTGATGATAGGCACTCTCGTTAGATTGTTGGCTAGTAACCATAGTGAAATTATAGACTGTAATTTTCCTCTTTAAAAAACTGATTAGTAGATCGTTCACCTAGGAAACATGTGCTTGTGTTGTGACTCGAAAGGACCTGATTTGTTTCCTTTTGTTTGAACTTAAACCTCCGAATTAGGGCCTTGAGATGCATTGGATGTTTTTCTTCCTTGAGTTTAATTTGACATGAATTAATGGTGACTTCTTACAAACGCAGCTCATTCATTGATGCCTAAGGTGAACGGGAAATATGTGTAAACCTGTACATTTTTGTGTCTCAGCGAGAAAGCTGAGAGTAGGACATGAAGCATCTTTCCCATGTTTACGGATCCCAAAAAGGGACGTGAAACAGACCTCTGATTGGCCGAGTTGCGGATCTTAAAAATATGAGCATGTACAAAACTGAACTAAAACAAGAAAGGAAAATGTGTGCTTAAAATTGAATAAATCGATTTAGGTTCAAGGAAGTTGAGTCATATGTTCAATGATTGATAGTACCTCTTGAGGCATTCACCTCTAGATATAAGGTTTTGGATTTGTGTTCTTAGAGTCCAGCATAGGTACTACGGATATTAGGATTGGATGCTAAGCTTGGGTGTTAATATATTGTGGTTTTTCTGAAGGTACATAAGTTCATTTGTGGATTACGGTTTTCAGTCTGATGAGTTGTTTTTCTGAGGTAAGATATTCCATTTGTCTGCAACCTCTATTCCTTCTTAGCTCTATGCATTTACTTGAGGGCAAGCAAAGACTATGTTTCGGGGAGTTGATATATCTGCATTTTAGCATATTTTAGAAGTATTATTTCGAACACTTTGCATTCATATTCATAGCAATTGCATCACTTTAGAGTCCTTCTAGGTTCATATTGCATACATTGCATATAATTTCATACATGTTGCACATGAAGTGATCTTAGGTACTTTGGAGCCTTTTTGGAGCGTTTTGGGTGCAATAATAGACGTGAGGCAAGAGACCTGACTGGAGTTCAAGAATGATCAGCTTGGACGCAGCAAAGAGAGTACCACTTGAACAACAGGTCGAGTATACCGTCCATCTAGAGCCTCTGGTCGAGTCTGCAATCCACTCTAGCAGACAGGTCGAGTCTATAGTCCACTTTGGTAGACAGATCGAGTCTACAGTCCACTCTAGCAGATAGTCGAGTCTGCAGGCCACTCTTGCTAACAGGTCGAGTCGGCAGTCCACTCTGGCAGACAGGTCGAGTCTGCAGTCCACTATGGCAGACAGCTCGAGTCTCCAGGCTACTCTAGCAGATAGGTCGAGCCTGTAGTCCACTCTGGTAGACATGTCGAGTCTACAGTTCACTCTGGCAGACAGGTCGAGTCAACACGTTTCTTTAACAACGAACTCGAGTCTGCCTCCATTCAACTTGAGTATATCGCCATGACTCGGACAACATTTCTAGTCCACCATCCACCAAACTAAGCTGCCTTCACTCAAGAATCATGTCGAGTCTTACCACCTCGTGACCACCATCGAGCCAAGCTCACACTCGATGGGCCACTTCATCTTTTGGGTCAAACTGACTCCGATCTCGCCACTCGAATTGTCAATGGGCCACTGTAGTCAATAGGACACGTCGGCTATCACGAGTGATTTTGTCAATTTTCTATTTTTTCTATTTTTTAAGTTTAGCAGGGTCTAAGTATCAATATCTCTTTGATGTTACGAACATAATCATCTAAGTTTTACCACTTTAACAAGAAACCTTAAGCTTTCATTTTTCTCTTTGTACTTCCAGCATTTTTTCAATTTATGTTATATTGATACAATTTCAGTTTAATTTGATTCTAGTATTTTTCATTCCAAGTTTTTTGATCATGACATTCACTTTGTTATATGCTTTGATTGTTTCACCTATGGCTTCTGAGTACATTAGCTAGGGTTCGTGAGGGAGTGGATTAGACCGGCTTGGATCTTAAGTTCTCTAGGTCGCTTAAGAGTATATTAGCTTATATCTCTTCTGTTTTGGTGTTCTTAATGCTTATTTCTTTCTGATCAATTGAAATTTGTTCTTAGATGTTTTAGCACTCGAGAGGGTGACGAATTGTTTGATTTAACTGTCTCAGAAATTTACACTCTTAGCTCAAGAGATTGATTATTTAGTTATTTGTTAAGCTTAATTAAGATGTCTGCTTTATGCCAGTTAGGTTGTTAAACATTTATGATGATAAAGGTCTGTTATAACTTATCTGAGATTGTTTGCCACAAGAATGGATTCATTAGCTGCGAACTTATTGCCTAGAGATCCACTATGATTGAGTTTTGCTATGCAACTTAGTAGATTTAAGTGAGACACTGGTGCATGATCTCCACTCCTTGTGAACCCCTTTTTCTCATCCACTGCTTAGTCATTTGTGCTGCTTGATTTTCTGTTTTCATTGCACTTGATTTCGCTGCACTTAATTTTACTCCACTTGATTTACTGCATTTGAATTCACTGCACTTTGATTTCACTACACTTGATTTTAATGCACTCTAATTTTACTGCAACTTTGCTTTCACTGCACTTTACCACATTGCTTTCAATTTTCTTAATTAGATTTGTGTTCTGCTTAGTTACTTCATACTATTGTTTCTTGATGTTTAAATTGCTCATTTAAGTTGATAGATAACAAAACCATTGAATTGATTTGACTTGAATTCGAACAGTCTATCGCATTCTGATTGCTAGTTACACTCCCACATGGATTGACACCTATTATACTACATCGATATCTTAGTGTAATAGGATTTGACAAATAGGATAAAATCTTATTATCAGTCACTTTTGTGAAAGTATGACAACATTTGTGAGGATGACATGAACTCGCTTCCTAAAAACACCTGATACAAATCTAAGTAGACACAAACCAAAACAACAGACACGTAGTTATCCAGTTTGGAAGCAAGCAAAAATCTTTGGAATTTATGTTGTAAAAGAGAATCAAACACCGGTTATACCAGTTACACAGTTCAAATCATAACAAAAACTTCAAAAATTATGTTCTAAATTACACCCAATTTTGCAAAATACACACCAAAATCTGCACAATGTGATTAGGGTTTCTGACCACAAATTACCATGGATCAACAAGCCTAAACACACAACAATCATACCCAAAGACCCATTTAAATCACTCATAGACAGGAATGCAAAACACAAATAGAAATATCCATGGAAAAGCTTCGTAAACTAACTGTTTTCACAAACAATATACGCAACACACACAACGGAAACATCTCAGAAGGGATGATCCTATAATTTCAATAATCGGAAATGCAGAGACACGCGTGAGCATCTATGAATGTAATGAAAACTTATACCTTTGCCAATCTAGGGATTTGACTGTTGTCGGTAGTATAGTGGCGAGTCCCCAAGAGATTTCCTCTAAACAGCGAATAGACGATATAGATTTTAGGTTCCAAAGATTTGGGATCTGAAAAAGTATCGAGAGAAAAAGGAAAGAAAGAAAAAATTTCTTTGTTCAGAAGAACAGATGAAAAAGAAAAGAAATTTGAAAAGAAGAACGACAATGAAATTGAAGAAGAAAAAGAGAGAAAAAATAAAACAAATCTAATCAAATATAATTTTTAGCTTAATAGTATTGTAATGATATAATAGTCTGAATTTTGTGTACAAAAAGCTTCAAATCTAGATTAGACCTAGAAACTAATTTAGATAAGTTTTTATATTAGCTACTACAAATTCTCTTGTTATATTTTTTGTTTTAAACCTGAAATATGTGTTTCAAAAAAAAAATCTCAAATATGTATTTTTGGTGTTACTAATCAAAGACGTAGTGGAATACTTTGGTCCAAACTGGTAACATAAATTAAAAATTCCACACATTCCACCAATTTCAAAGACCAGTTTGGTGTTACTAACCAGTTTGTTACCATTCATATATACATGAGGAATTAGTTGAGAAATATTGAGGGAATTTTTTTATTTTTTAAAAGTTTTTTGAAATCTTTATGTTTCTTTCTTTCAATGTAACTCTACAATCTAAATAAATTATTCTCTTCAATGTATTGTCACATTTTTTCCGTTTTATTTTTTTGTTTACAACATTTTCACAATTCCACTAATTTCAATTTTTTTTGGTCAGAAATAAGGGAGAAAACCCTCCCAAAGCATTTATTAAAAGAAAAAATAAATCCAGAAAATGTGCCATCAGAGGTCGTGATGATCCGGATTTATCATCAACAAGTAACAAACTAAGACTACTAGGAATCGAAACAAAAAAGTGAAAACCCAAAGGAAGAGAAACAACATAATTTGCCAAACCATCCGTAATTGATTTGCCTCCCTATACACATACGTAATTCAGACTATCTAATCCCTACCAAGAAAGCCATAACACAAGTGTATTAGGAAAGAGAGGGGATGCGTTTCATGAATCCCCTTCTGAAGAAATCCAAGCACAGTCTCCGAATCAACCTCTAGAATCAACTTAGACACATATCGATCCCATGCTATATATACCCCGTAATAAGTTCCCCATAATTCAGCTAATGGACCCGAACATATCCCTATATTGAGGGCGAAGCACCTTACCACTCCCCAGACTAGTCTCGAAGGACACCACCTACAGTAGCGTGACCCGGATTACCTTTTGATGCTCCATCTATGTTCAACTTTACCCAATCATAACTCGGAGGAATCCATGAGATATT
Source organism: Lepidium aucheri (assembly GCA_900406435.1). Taxonomy (NCBI): domain Eukaryota; kingdom Viridiplantae; phylum Streptophyta; class Magnoliopsida; order Brassicales; family Brassicaceae; genus Lepidium; species Lepidium aucheri. The sequence goes on from OVBA01000927.1 coordinate 25,960, forward strand.
CCTTGCAACTCTCTCCCCTTTGCTACTTTGCGGCGTCGATAATGTGTTCGTTACCCATACTTCTTATGCCTTGGCAAGAAGAAATCAGTAACAATCCCTACAAGTCTGATTATCTCCAAAAATGTTCATACACCGCCACTTCCATGCCCACCATACACCAATAGGAAAAATGGTAGCCCAAGAACCAGTATCCATCAAATTGTTATCCCCTAAATGATCAATAATCCATTCAAGTAAGGATTGCTTAAAGATTTCCAAATCCCAAGCTTCGCTTGGCAATCTCTCAAAATATGAAGAATCAATTCATCTCCACACTTAAAAATCGAGTAAAGCCCATAATCACATAAGTGACGTCTCATGCACTCCATATTCGTCATAAGAATCTGAGAAACACAAAGCCATAGAAAGATCCAAACTCTCTCCGAGATTTGTGCGGACCACACTCTCTGAAACATCAGATCAATACATTGACGTGGAGTGTCATTCCATTGTAACCAAGTGTAAGCAAACTCGACACTGAAGATACCGTTTGAGCTTACTCTCCAAGATACTCGATCCTTTCTACCTGTAAGAGTGTCAACCACATAAGCCCTAAGATGTAGAATCACATCATGTGGGAGCACTGATTCCAACAACCCTCTACGCCAACTTGTTCCATCTAACGACATCTCACGCACTGTAGCTTGCTAGAACTCAAATTGGAGAATCGCTAATAGCATACAAAGAGAGTGGCATAAGCATCAACCATGAGTCATCCTAGAACCACACACTCCGACCATCACCAATGACCCATCTCAACCCTGGAATCACAACTTCTTGTAGACCTTTAAATATACTGCGCCATGTCACAGAAGGATTACTATTCAAACTTAACCAACTCAAATCATGCATCCCGCCAACCTTATACTTTCCACACAAAATACGGACCCAAAGACTAGACTCATCATGTATCAAAAGCCATCCAATCTTGGCAATCATAGCCAAATTCATCGAAGTTAAAGACTTAATACCTAAGCCACCTTCACTTTTTGGGAAAATTTTTTTTTTCCGAGACATGAGGTGTTGTTTCCTCTTTTCTGGTGTACTACCCCATAGGAAAGAAGGAGAAAGCTTATCCAATTCCTTTGTAGAAGCATCTAGTAGTATGATCGTAATCATAGAGTATACTGGAACAGAAGACATAATAGACTTGGTCATAGTTAACCATCTTGCAAAACTCAACGTCCTTTGTTTCCAATCTGAAATACAAGAAGTCACTTTCACTAAATACATTTATGAAGGTATCCTTACTCATACGTGTCTGTAGAACTGGCATACCCAAGTCTTTAGTTGCTGATATAGTTAACCATCTCCGCACTAATTCTCTCTGCTAGGTCTCGGCCTCATTGGTAGAGAAGAAAATCATTGACTTGTTGAAGCTCACTTTTTGACCTGAGGCCAAACAGAACTCCTCTGGTACATCCACGAATTACACGAAACTGGGCGTATAAAGCTTCAGCAAATAAGATAAGGTCATCCACAAAGCAAATATGAGAAATTTTTGGACCTCCACGTGATAACGAAACTGGTTTCCACTTCTTTGACTCAACAACAACATCTATACAAAGATGTAATCTCTCAAGACACAACACAAAGAGATATGGTGATAAGGGATCACCTTGCCGGAGACCACGGGAAGGAGTAAACGCCACAGACTTTTCACTGTTCCACAAAATATTCATCGAAGGCCTCATAACTCCAGCCATGATCCAACCAACCCAAGCATCCGACAAGCCAACAGCACTGAGAGTATCTTCCAAGAAATCCCAGCGAATTCTATTGTATGCTTTCTCCAAATCTAACTTATGTAGCATCCAACCTTTCTTTTCGGTTCTTCTACCCATGGAGTGCACCGCTTCCTGGCCCACAATGATATTATCAGAACTAAGCCGCCTAGGTATGAAACTCGTCTGAGCCGGGCCAACAATCTTAGCCATAATCAGCCTCAACCTAGTTACAAGTATCTTTGTAATGACTTTAAATAATACATTACACAAACTGATTTGCTGAAATTGCGATAAACTCTTCGGCTTACTAACTTTTGGGATAAGTACAATGAGGAGATCATTGGAACCACTAAGTAAACGCCAGTCTCAAAGAACTGAAGAACATATCAAACTACAGACACCCCAACTGTATCCAAACAATCCTGATAAAATACCGGCTAAAAACTGTCTGGTCCTAGAGCCTTAAAACGACCCATGCTCTTAATCGCTTGCAAAACATCTCCATCACTAAAGGGGCCCTCGAGAAGTTGGCGCTCAGCACTGGAAACACTAACAAACTCATCATGCGGTAACCTCGGTAAGAAACCCGTGTGATCCTCTACAAAATAGAGCTTCTTATAAAACTCGATTGCCATAGCTTCTAACTCAACATTATCCGTTATCTACCTCCCTTTGTTATTCATTAACATCTCAATCAGATTCCTCCTTCAGCGAATGATTGGTTATGTTTGAAAAATAAAGTGTTTCTTTCTCCCATAGTAATCCATTTCTCTATAGACTTTTGAAACCAAAGGGTCTCTTCCTGCTCAAGAGTCTCATCCAACTGCTTGACAAGGTCTTCTTCCTTATGTAAAAGACTATCAGATGGAGGAGAATCTACTAAACTTTGAACCTTAGAAATCTCACGCAAAATGAACTATTTTCATCTATTCACATCCCCTAAAATCTTGCGGTTTCATTTCCTCAAAGTACCCCGAAGGCAAGCTAGATCTTGATGAGTTGATACTCTAGAATCCCATGAGGTAGCCAAAAGTTCTTTGATACCTGGGTTACTAAGCCATGCAGCTTCAAAGCAAAACAGTCGTCGACTCAGCTTTATCACAACTTCCAGGAAAAATTGGACGTAAAGAGGGGCATGATCTAATTCTAAAAAAGGAAGATGGGTGACCCTTGCTTCTTGCCATTTCTGGGGAGTTTGAGCCCAGTAGATTACTCGATCCAATCTCTTTGCCACAAAATTTTTTCTCTTCTCGACCTCTCTACCATGTATAGGTACCCCTCTTGAAGCCTATATCAATAAGAGACATGTCATCAATCCAATCCCCAAAGACGATTGACTCCGGAGATAACTGTCCATTACCAACCGTATGTTCATCCAATCTTACAATAGAAATTAAAGTCACCCCTATTACCAACAACTCAGTAATTGGACAAACCACATCACTCAACTTGCCCTAAAGTGCTTGCTGTTTACTCGCACTTGGTGCAGCATATACCACAATAAGATGAAAAACATCATCACCATTACGGACCACTGTATAAATAAGCTGATCAGCTAACTCAATAATTGTAACATCACCGACACCTTCTCTCCAAAACACCCACATGCCATCGCTTTGTCCCACAAAATCAACTCTCACAGAATTTTTAAACTCCAAGCCTTGAAAAATTCTTTTCGCATTATCACCACCAGAATGAGTTTCAAACAAAGCTAATATATTAGACTTATTCGTCTTCAATAAATATCTTATCGAGCATCTAAAATTAGGTTTATTTGCCTCCCGACAATTCCAAATAAGACAATTAATCATGATTAGAATTCAAAGATCAATCAGAACTACCAGGGCGACACATTATGCTCTATCAACATTCACGTCATCAGGCACCACACTCTTCCCCTCTGCCAAAACAGTATGAGAAACGTCCACCGTGTGACCAATATTATCAGGGTTTAAATCTGAACAAGCAATCACATACTCCATCGTTACCACCTCCAATGTTCGCTCGTTTACCTCCTGTAACCAGTTCAATACCCTAAAAGTTTGATCCGAAGATCAACCCAGCGCTAAGAGTTGGAAGGAATTTCTTACTTCTTGATTTAAACACCTCTAATGGTTTCACCCCACCTACACAGCTACCTTTAGCTCCTCCTTTCAAAGCATGACACATAGAGTTAAAGACATTTCAAACTCCAACCACACTATTCATTTTTTCCACAACCAGGTTCGGATCCTCAACACCTTGGCATGATTGAGTATTTTTTTTATTCACCAAATTATTGGGAGTTGCCTCAATTGCATCCACTTTCTCAGGAGCTACCCGCAGATAACCAAAGTCATTAGTCAGTGCAATGTTCTCACGTGACTCAACAATGTTCTTTTCCTGTAATGATCTTGGATTCTCTTTACCGGGATTAGCAACCTATCATGAAGAATTACCAACAGACATTCCTCTCCTGCCACGTCGTCTCACTTGAATAAACCCATCCCTCAAAGAAGGTGTATCTACTACAGGTAGGGATGTAGCAACAACTGGGGAAACCACTTGTGAGGAGGTAGAACCACCATTTTCATTTGATCCCTGCGGACATGATTGAGAATTATGCCCAAAGATTCCACATCGAGGACATATGTTTGATAACCCTTCATATGAAACAAAATACCTATCCCCGTTTAAAGTAATTGAACCCTTCAAAGGCTTCGAAAGGTTTACCTCAACACAAACTCTCGGAATCCACCCCCGTACAAAATTAAATGTAGTCTCATCTACACGAATCGGTTTGCCAAAACTACTAGCAAGACTTATAAGAATGGAATCATGATATAGATACACAGGTAGACGTTCGATACGAATTCGGACAAGAGTTATACAAATCTAACTGTGAGAGAGATCAAAGGTAAGGAACCATGGTTGTGACAAAAGGTAGCTCCCAAACATTCTCCAGGGGCCTCCTGTCAACACATCAAGGTATTCGTTCTCAACTCCGAAATGAACAAAGAAAAAATTTCTGAGGTAAATTGATAACGGGCATTGCACCCAATGACTTCCAAATCTCATGAAGCTTCCTAGTCATAGCAACAATGTTAACACTCCTCCCTAGCACTTTCACGTACATACAATTATCCCACAAAGAGTAGAAGACTTTGATCACATCTTAACCCACCGAAACCGTCGCCTCACCCTCTTTACCTTGCGGAAAATCCACTCTCCTCTATGCTTGAACAAATTACCTCGAAATCCCATTTGTAGGATCAGACCATACCCACACAAGAACTCGTGACCTTCCTAACCCATGTAAGCGAAGACAGAGACACCACTTCCCTCTCACCTTCCTCCATGCTTGTAACTTCCTCTATAAGATTCCCCAAAACCCTAGAATTTGATCTATTCACAGGCATACACAAACTGTCATCCCTTGGAGGATCCCCCGACGGCAGTTCACTCACCATGGAGTCCACCATGACAGCATCCCAATCATTTCCTTCCAAAACCCAAGCTTCGCCGATGGCCGACGTACTCTCTTCTTTTTTATAGTTTCACCCGTTTAAAGAACCTTTAATAAAATGTTATTATGAAAATTGAAAGAGTAATGAGTACTATTTAAAATTCCTTTATTAATTTGTTAAAACAAGATCTAGTCAATAATAAATAAGAAAATAACTAATTAGTTTTTTGTTACTTGAAAATTTTACAATTCCACAAGTTTTCTATTTACTTATTTAATATTTTAGTTTAAGTATACAATTAGTTATAAATAATAAACAACTAAATAATTTAATAAAATATATAATAAATTATTTTTTAGAATTTTTGTTTAAAATTCACTTACTTTATAGGATAAAATTTAACACCCCGTTCCCGATCCTGAGAGATAGCATGTTATTCATGGCCTTGCCAAAAATATCTTTTTAAAAAAAGAAATCGGCCAACCCCAAAATTCTTGTTCAAAAATCCTGGAAAAAGGAAAAATAAAGAGTGAATAATGAATTATTCAGCAAGGAGATCATCTTTGTCCACTGAAATACAATAACACTGTCCTAACTCAGACATCGTCTATTCAAAAGCATAGAATCAAACAACACAGATATAATTTTTTTTTACGACAACCTATAACATCCAAAGAAATTTACATGCTTATAGGTAACTATTAATACATAAACATTGGTTCAACCATCTTCTCTCTGATGATTCCAAAACCTTTTTTATTGGGAGATCATGGCCAGTAGCTCAATCCTCTCTAGCTTGTCAGTGGTTTATCGGCTAGTGAACCCGTCGGTCAACTCCAGTCCAACAGTTTCTTTTTAAAGGAAGACAACAACTAGTAGCTTTGATCCTTCCCGAGATCTTTTCATATGGAAGACAAATTCCAGTAGTTTTGAACCTTCCATACACTCATTTTTATGGATAAAAACGTCCAGTAGATTCAATCCTTTCATAATCCAACTTAACAAGATTCCTATGGAAGACAACATATAGTAGTTTTGATCCTTCCATAGACTATTTTCTCTCATAAATCTTATTCTGTAACTTTTCTTAATCTTTAGCATTCACACGCTCAATATACATTTTCAAAAGGTGTCAAACAGTCAATGTAATTATCAAAACAACCTATTAACTATTATCAATTAACATTCATAAAACATGTTAATATATATATATAATTTTATAATATTCTAACAAGCAATATTCATATGTCTAATTCTAAATTAATGAACTTCAGAGGCATCAATTAGAAAAGCGAAATTGCATCTCCACAGATCTCAAACCTCACTTTAGCCTAAGCTAAAAAACGAATACAAACAAACTGTCTTCTTAAAGCGTGATTTCTCAACAACTGCTACACCCAAATCTAGATCGGCAAGCTGATACAGAAACTAGACCGTCGGGGCTTTTCAACAATAGATCGATCGTTTTCTGCCTCCTTATGGTTCTCTAGGAAATCGCTTTTGAAGCAACCTAAATTTCAGCTGATTTTGAGTCATGTAACTCCTCCGTTTATCCTTTATTCTTCACATGGTTAGATCTGAATTACAGGAAAGATGATGGCTAATATTTCTTTTGGATCTTTTAGGGTTTCCTCGGAATCTCCTGTGCGCTTGTATGTGTATAAATATACAAAAATGTAGGGTTTTATTTATTTTGTGGGCTTAATGGGCTAGGTCTCACAACAAAATAATTTTTTTTTCTTACTAAACTAATATTTTAATTCCACCAAGTTCAGCCTGATTTTACTATTACTATTTTATTTTAAATTACTTAGTCATATTTTACTGAAAAATAAATATAAAATTCTACTAAATTTTACATTCAACTAGATTCAACTACATTCCGGTATTACCATTTAGATTCTTTACATAACTAAAATTTTATAAAGAATTAAAGTTAAATATATATATTGAGAATACTTCAGCAAGATATTTAGATAAGATGATTTTTTTTTGTCAACATTGAATCAACAAGGTCCGATCCATTGCCTAAAACCCACCGCTAAAATTCCTCTTTTAAGCTACCATAGTGCAGCGGATAGGAATCAAAACCTAGTGCCAAATAATTAGTTAGATTATCCTAACCACCAAACTGAGAGTAATTCAACATATTAAATTAATTTTCCCAAATACAATATTAAATCGGTTTTCTCAATAACAAAAACAATTTAAGTTAATTTCTCAAATAGTTATCGAAGATAATTTTTAATACTTTGATTCGACCGGCCTAATTAACAGGCCGAAGTTTTGATTATTGGCCGAAATACTAATTGATAATAAAATAAAGAGACTGGCCATAATTGTTTAGGACTAAGAGCAAATAAAATAAAGAGACTAGCCATAATTGTTTAGGACTAAGAGCATCTCTAGCCATGGGGATACTAATTGGATGTTCTTTATCATAAAATAATAATATTTTAACCAAAATTTAGTTTTTTTTTAATTTTTTTTATTTAAGTAAAAATTCTTCAATCATGTGATGAATATAATTTTAGAATCTCTTAAAATTTAAAATGAGTTTTTTAAAATTCTTAAACTCTAAATTATTTTCTCATATGCTTCTATTTTTTTTAATATTTTAAAATCTTAAGAACTCCTTCTAAAATCCGTTGTTGAGGTGGTCTTAATTAACTTGAAATCGAGTTGATTAAATGGGACCAGCCTACCCAACACACATATTTTGACGTTGCATTAACTACACCTTCTTATGCAATTCAACTAGTTCATAACATTAGTTTTTGTTTTTATATTTTATAAGAATTAATTATGAAAAGACCATCGTGCAAACATTTGAAAAACTCAACCTATCCATCAGACATTTTAAATTACATACAAAATATCTATACTGCCCTTGATTGGCAATGACCATCAGTTTGTAATTTTGATATGTTTTTCAATTTTATGATCATCGAACTATCTTCTGTGCTTGACAATACTATTTTCTGACGTACAAGGGTCCTCATGAATTCAAATTAAATTAAATTTTATTTTCTGCTTTTGCTTTTTCATCTCACTTATTAATTCTGATGAAGAAGAAAAACCTTCACCAATTTGCTTTGTCCAAATCAATCCGAGCTTCTGATGTCTCCATTTTTGTTGCTTCCAACTAAATCTTCGAGCTTCTGGTATCTTTGTTCACATGCGTGTTCTTCCTACGGTTCCACTTTGCCTTTCTCGTATGACCGAACTTCTTTGGGCACATCCACTTCGTCTCCTCATTTCTGCGAACTCTAATCCTTTTCAATCTCTACTAGGTAAGTTACATTTTTTTTTCGAAGTCTTCTTTCAAAATTACCGAATACACTGTCAGGATGAGTTTCTGGGCTGCACATGCGTTATTACTGACCCTGAAATGTTTATGTTTCCACATTATACTTTATGTGGATATCGAGTATATGTGGTTTCTATCTTCCAGAGATTATCATGATCTTTGAATTAGTATATAGTAACTTCTCACTATATCTAACTGTCATGTTTGACCACGTTCACCAATGCCTTCGAGTTCTCGAAGATTTAGTGAACATCACCATGTATTACATATTATCCTGTTTTTTTTCCGAGGTGTTGTCTTGTTTTTTATCCATGGCTTTTTCTGTGTGTTTAATCCCTCCACATGTCTTCTCTGCCACCGTTTGTTTATGCTTGGAAATATCTTGTGTTACATGTTGTACGTCCTCTTGTCCTTTGATCTGTCTATCTGCCTGTGTCTTTGTGTTATTGTTTGTCTATCTATTCATTTTTCTTATTTTTATTGACCATTTACCTTTCTGTTTGCCTTTCTAGTTTTCAATGCCTTTTTCTGGATGCATAAATCTCTTATGTGTCAGTTTATAGGTCACAATTCTATTAGATAAGGTATATCCCCATACATCACATTGTTTGTTGTCTACTACCGGTAAACTGAATGTGTGTTTTGACCTCTCCCTTGGTTGAGGCTTCCAGAGGGGTTTACTTAATAAAACGATTCAAGATCACCGAAGTCATGTCTAAACCCAAAGATTTATGCTATGGAGCATGTCTCGTTAATATCTTTGGTCACTCATTGCATGTTCCTCTTATTCTTCCTCTATACATTGTTATTATCTGTCACTTTATGGCTTTCTGTTAGTGTTAATGACCATTCACCTCTCACAATGACCATGTGTTTTGATACCTTCCTTGTGTTGAGGCTTCCAGAGAGGTTTAGGATATAGAACATGTCTCGTTAATATCTTTTGTTCCTCCGTATATGTGTTTCTTCTGCTCCCTTTGTACATTGTTATTTTCTATTAGTGTTATTCACCATTTACCTTTTTGTTTGCTTCCCTTTTCTGTAATGACTTGTTCAGGATGTACGAGTCTCTTATGTATATGTGTATGGGTCACAATTCTATTAGATATGGTATATCCCCGTGAACTGCATTATTTGTTTCTTTCTACCGGTACACTGAACGGGTGTTTCGATCTCTTCATCGTGTTGAGGCTTCCAGAGGGGCTTAGAGTATAGATTATGTCTTCCTAATATCATTTATTCCTCGTTCCATGGTTCTCTTATGTTCCTTGTGTATATTGTTATTGTCTCTCTCTTTATGTCTTTTACTTACTTTTATTGACATTTACCTCTCACAGTAATCAGGTGTTTTGAGACCTCCCTTGGGTTGAGGCTTCAAGTGTGGTTTAGGGTATAGAATATGTCTTGTTAATATCTGTAGTTCCTCCCTACATGTTGTCTACTCTTCCCTCTGTATATTGTATTGTTTCTCTTTATGTATTTTTCTTACTCTTATTGTCATTTACTTCTCACACTGACCGGGTGTTCTGATACCTCCTTTGGGTTGAGGCTTCCAGAGGGGTTTATGGTATTGAATAAGTCTCTTTAATATGTTTTGTTCTTTCCTGCATGTTTGTCTTCTGTTCCCTCTTCATATGGTTATTGTGTGTCGCTTCTCTATTACTGTTGTTAACCATTTACCTTTCTATTTGCTTTCGTAGTCTACAATGCCTTGTTATGGATGCATGAATCTCTTATGTGTCTGTTTATGGGTCACTGTTCTATTAGATAGGGTATATCCCTATACACTCCATTATTTATTGTCTGGTACCGGTACATTGAACAAGTATTTCGATCTCACCCTTGGGTTGATGCTTTCAAAGGGGTTTAGGATATTGAGTACATCTCACTAAGATATTTTGTTCCTCTTTCCATGTTTTTATTTATTTTTCTTCTGTATATTGTTATTATATGTCGCTTTCTGCCTTTTGCCTTTTTGTTAGTGTTATTGACCATTCACATATCTATTTTCTTTTGTTGCTCTTCATGCAATTTTCCGACTCTTTGCAACTTACTTTGTCTCCTTGTGTTTTATTTATTTTTGCCGGTTATCTCCCACTGAAACTAATGTCTACAGACTGCTAACCTTCTAATTCTGTTTGTACCAATTCGTATTTAAAACCTAGTTACCTTGTTAACGTTTTGAATATTCTAGATGGTTTACCTGAGCTGGAGATGCTTTTGGCACCCCCACTAGGTGTTGTATTTGATCTACATGTGTACAATGCTTTGTCTTTAGCCAAAATCCTGACCAAATGTTGTGCATGCAGCTTTATACAAAAAAACAAAAAGATGAAATGTGGTTTATCTTTGCTGGTCATCCTTTGCGTTTTTTTCTTTGGGAATTCCAAAATGTAACTAGGTTGTCTTGTGCTTTCCCTTCATCTGATGATATTAAAGCTACAACAAGTCTTGGTAGTGATGGTGCTCCATACTGGTATTAGCTTATTGGTGGGACGTTGAGCTATGTAATGGCCAAAAAAATTGTTGTTTGGTTGAAATTAGAGCGTGATATGCCAGGTTGGTGCAAGTTTCAGTTATGTCTTCTTGTTATTGTTGAAGGGATCTTGCTATGTCATGCTGAGCTGGTGAAGCTTACTCTTGAAGTTGTTGAGATGGTGAAAAATGTTGACTTCTTTCTGAAGTACCCCCGGGGTCGACACTCTTTCAAGCATACTCTGTGTTTTTTAAAGTTAGGGACGCTTTGGAAACAATACAAGCCGTGGTCCCAAAGCTCAGGCAGTCGTCCATTGCTTTTCATGGTTTTCATATTGCTTTTCAGTTATTTGCTTTCAAGTTTGTCCCTATGCTGCTAAAATACCTTCCTGATGGTGATGATTCTTCTATATTCCTTGATCAACGTGTTCTGTCTCTATCTGTAGTGAAATTCATTTCATGCATCCATTATGCTAGATGTTGAGCATGATCCTAATGTTAGTGTTTGTTTATCTACTGTGTTACTCCTGTGTCATTGTGATGTTAGTTTCTTCTTCTTTTTCAGTTTATTTAGGTTGTTTTTTGGTACTCAATTGTGTGTGATCATGTTTTGCTTGTGAGTGACTGTGTTGACGAGAAAGTTTTTATCTTGGAGGATCTTATTGGTTCACCGTTTGTTTTTTTTCAAAAGAATGTTGGAAGGATGGTGATGCTTCTTTGCCTTGGTTTTACGTTTTGTGTAAGAGAACACTGCTTGATGAAGCTGAAATGTGGTTTTGATTTTGTTCTATCCGCGAGATCTAAGAGGGAGAAAGTAAGTCCCACATCTAAGAGGTAGAAAGTATATCCCACATCTAAGAAGTAGAAAGTTTCTCGTAGATCTAAGAGGCAGAAAGCATCTCTTTCCCTATTCATGTGCCCTTGATGCTGTTGTTACATGTTTCCCTAGTTTTGAAGCATCTCTTTCCTTATTCATGTGCCCTTGAAGTCTATTCTTGTTGAGGTTTTTCAGCTTTTGTTGAAAGGGCCTTCAAATTCCCATGCTCATGCATATGTGTTGAAACCTTCAGTCCAATTATTTTTTGTTGATCCGTTACCCCTGTGCGGTTAGCTCGGTTTTGTTGTGTAGATCTGCCTGCAAGGACTGTGTCATGTGGTTCTGCTTCAAAAGGTCACCGCTCCTCTCCAGTTTCTCCTTGTCTTACATCAGTTGAGGTAAATACTCAACATGGCCAAGGCAAAAAGAAACAGAGTTTCTCAAGGGCCATATCGAGATCTCTTATTCGTCCACTGTAACTTCTACATTCTTGCTTAATCATTGCATTATCCTCATCTTTATAATATGTTTTATACTCTATGCATCTTCTTCATTGGTTACATTCATGGGTTCACGTTGTTATAGCAAGACATTTGCTCACCAAAGGTATGATTTCTCTTTTATATTGTCACTACATTTATTCATGATTCACTATTATTTGCTAAACAGTTGAGGACAAAAAAAAATTGGATTACACTTGTGATTGATCTCTGCAAGAGTCAAATCACCAGTCTTGATTGTCTTGAAGACTTAAACTCCACCCACTATGTCTCTACGTCGATGGCACCATTTGCTAAGATGTTCATAGGCTTTCTGTTTGCCCAATCGTTCCACATGAATGGCCTTAATCTTCCTTTACATTTAGTAGGCTTCCTGGTGTGGCTCAGAATACGCGTGCTAGTGGTTGTGGCCCTTTGTCTTTGAAGTTTATTGACTTTCATTTGGCTGGCTTCATGATGCGTTGCATAATCTATCTGTTCGCCAAGTGGATAACTTGCGGCTACATTATGTTATTGATCTTTATGAACATTATGTATCTAAGCTTTGATTCACACGTTTTCCATTTCTATCAAAATCATGAGATATTTTTGTTGTTTTTCATCGTGAACTGTGTTTCTGACTCTCTGTTTCTTTGAGCTTTTTTCGTACTTCTTTCATCTGTGTAGTTTGTATTATAATTCTTCTTTTTTATTTTCAACATCGATAGACATTTAACTTTGTTTTTTTCTCACCTCCATTCATATGGTTTGTTGAGTTATTGTTTGTTTTGGTGTATCACTTACAAAATGAAATTAACTGCCTTAGCAAAAAAGAGAAAAATTTGGTAACACTTGAAAGTGTGAATTAAATAGAAACTAATGTGAGAATAATAAAGAGATACAATTGTGTATTTGCTTGTGTATTATTTTGCTTTGCGCAGAAAAAGTTGTCTGACGCAAACACTGGAGTAGAGCAGTCGGAGTGGTTTGATATGCACAAGGAAAAGTCTCCAGAGTTGTTGAAGTCAACTGTTGTGGAGCATGGTTGTTCTGCACGGTCGGCAGAATTGTGGAGCTGCTATAGACTTTACAGAAGTGGTGCAGCAAATGCAGTTGGTGTCTAAAGTCTCTAGAGTTGTTGGTGAACAACTTTAGCGGAGCAGACTATTCTGCACGGTGAGGCAGAACAATTGGAGAATATACAGGCTATACAGAAAACGTGTAGCAGTGCAAGTGAAGTCTCAAGTGGATTAGCATCATGAGAGGGCTGTCAGCTGCTTATACAAGAGGCTGAACAGTGGCATCTCTTGATGGCTAGAAGCATGGAACCGTATTCTACATGGAGTGTAGAATGGTGCTTTAGAGTTTTATATAAGGGAGAGGGTTGTCTCCTTTAGAACTCACCTATTTGTGAAAAAAACACTGCCAAGATACTGAGTGATTGAGAGAGAGAATCTTCAGATTAATTTAGAGATTTGTGGTGAGTGAACAAAGAGTGTTACAGCTGGTGCTATAAGTGAGTTGGGTAGTTTAGGGATGAAACATGAGCAAATAACAAGGTGTTGTGATGTTGCTTAACTCCGTGTAAACAAAATATGTAAATTGTGTTTATAAAAGATTCTTTATACTCAAATCTTCTCTGTCTGTTTAGGTGATCGTTTGTTTTTACAATCGGGTCACAAGTTTTGAGCTATACAAAGTGTTGTACAAGCTACTTGTGTTTCTGAAACGCTATCTTGAACAGGTTAGGTCCTGAGGAAACCATGGAGTTGTCTACATAGATTGCTGGTGCTAACAAGACAATCATGCTTGACACAAAGAGATATGGAGACATGGATATTGGAAGGTTCGGATGATGCAACACATAAGAGGATAAGGTGAAGATGCTTGGACTGCTGTGGAAGAAGGATGGAGGCTCCGTTCGAGGTCACAGAAGAAGGGGAGAAGGATCTCAAACCAAAGTCTCGCTGGACTGTTGAAGAAAAGAACTTATCTAAGTTCAATGCTTGTGCTATGAATGCCATTTTTGGTGGTGTAGCAGAAGATGAGTTCAAACTAATCCAAGACTGCAAGTCTGCTAAACAAGCATGGGATGTTCTCCAGAAATCACATGAAGGAACAAGTACTATGAGACATACAAAGCTTGATCAGATTGCATGTCAGTTTGAAAATCTGAAGATGCAACTGGATTAAACTATTTTTCAGTTCAGCTCGAAGATCAGTTCTCTTGCAAATGAAGCAAAAGTTCAGGGGAAGACATATAAAGACCAAAAACTTGTGAAAATAGTGATGCGCTGTTTGCCAGGTAAGTTTGCTGCTTATAAAGCTCTTATGCGTGTTTCCGGAAAAATATTGATTCTGTCAGGTATGAAGAGCTGGTTGGGATGCTCAATTCTGAAGAAATGGAAGGAGATGAGAACAATGTCAATGCATCTAAAGGAATCGCTTTTCAAGCTGAGAAAGAAGACAACAAGGTCCAAGAAATCAGGGATATTGTATTTCTCTTGGAAAAGAACATCAGCAAAGTAATGAAAAGGATTGAGAAATGTCTAAACAGAGGAGAGTTTGAGAAGACAGTTGCTAAGACAGTCAGAAATGATGGAGATAATCTGGAAGGAAGTGTGACTTGAAGTGTTACGAATGTGGTGGCATGGGATATACCAAAACCGACTGTCTGACTGCCAAGAGAAATGAATAGAAGTGTTATGGCTTCAAAATGGTAGGATATACAAAGGATGAGTGTTCAAGCAGTCAAAGCAACAAACATAAGTCGTTTCTGAGCACAAGCAACATAGAATAAGACACTGAAACTGACAATGAAGATGAAGATGACAAGGGTCTCATGTTATGATCAACTTCACATCTCGAGTTGAGAGTTCTGTTCCAATAGAGGAAACTGATTCAGACTATGATGAAGAAATAGATCCAAAACGTGATCATTATATTCTATATGATAGTTGGGTAAAGTTGAGCAACGACAAACTAGAGCTGGTCAAGGAGAAATTAAGTCTGGAAGCTCAAGTTATGATGTGGCGTGAAAAGGCTGAAGAAGAACAAATCACTCCACAAAACGAGAAAACTATAAAACGTTTGTCCATGTTGCATGATCTGTACGAACAAGAAAAGGATAAAGCTGAGCTACTCCAGAGAGAACTTAATGAGAACTACAAAAAGATTCGCATGATAAATAGTAGTTCAGAACAACTGGATAAGATCCTCATGATGGGTACAACAGACAAGCAGCACACTGGGTTGGGTTGCACATGAGTTAATGCAAGTACATCTGCCTCACACCCTAATAAAGGCATATTGTTCATGCATAAAGGGTCAGTTTAGAATGAAGCAACTCCGTTGGGTAAGAGTCAAAGTACAAAACAACTAGTGACTACTCCAACACAAACTCAGTACAAAAGTGTCAACAGGGTAAAGACTGTGCAAACAAAGCCGAGCACGGACAGAGGACTGAGGTATGAGAACAATTGTTACTATAGGACTAATGCATTTGTTTTTTTTACTACAATAAGTCAGGACACTAGAGAGAAAATTGCATCAAATTCAAGGAAAAGATTAGGATGTTGTGGATGGTTGGACAATGTTATCCAGAACCTGGATAGTTCTGTCATGTTTGGGTGTCAAAGTCAGATTTGTATGGAAAGGGTACTCAGTTGTCAGAGGTCGTCAACTACAAACAAATGTACTGGGCTGAAGATGAGATTGAGCTGAGGTGTATGTTGGGTCAGATAGAAGGGTTAATGGAGCTTACACATCAGCAAAGGGAATCAATAGCCGGTCATGGTACTTTGACAGTGATTGTTCGAGGCACATGACATGGGATCACTCTGTCTGTGCAATTATTCTGAAATGACAAGAAGGAATGTCACTTTTGGTGATGGAAATAAGGGCAACATCAGAGGAAAGGAAGTGTTGGAGTTGTTGATCAACCTCCTCTGACAGATGTCTACTATGTTGATGACTAAAGGCAAACCTTATTAGTATTAGTCAGTTGTGTGATGAAGGGTTCAAAGTGTGTTTTACCAAGACAGAGTGTGAAGCAGTTACAGCAAAGGGTGACATCGTACTGGCGGGGATCAGTTCTAGGGATAATTGCTACATGTGGACATCATCCAATGTGTGCATGTCAGTTGTTTCCTCTAACCTTGATCTTTGGCATAAATGACTTGGTCACATGAATACTCGGAATCTTGTGAAACTAATCCAAGGAGATGTTGTCTGAAGTGTGCCAAAGTTGGAAGACAAAACAGAAGGTGTCTGTGGAGCTTGTGCATCAGACAAACATATTCGAGTTCAACCTTGGAAAACGATAGAAGCTGAAACAAATAAAATTTTGGATCTTGTTTATATAGATTTGTTGGGCCTAACTCAAGTGGAAAGCTTGAATGGAAGTAAGTACATTCTTGTACTTGTTGATGACTTCTCAGGTTACACTTGGGTTTGATTCTTGTGTGAAAAATCAGGACCCTTCAGAGTTTTAGAATCTTGTCTCTTCAGCTGGAGACTAAGAAAGGAAAGGTTGCTCAAATCAAAAGTTATCATGGTGGAGAGCCTCAGAATGAAGGATTCAAGAAGTTCTGTGAAGCTCATGGTATCAGACAACAGTTCTCAGCTTCCAGATTCCTTTATCAGAATGGTGTGGTTGTACGTAAGAGCAACACAGTACAGAAAATGGCTCGTGCTATGATCCATGGAAACAATGTCTCTACACGATTTGGGGCAGAAGCTGTAAGCACAACATGTTACATTATCAACCATGTATACGTTTAACCTAGAACTAGGGCAACCTCATATGAGTTATGGGAGGGCGACAAACCAGATTTTTCTCACATCCATATATTTAGATGCACATGCAACATCCTCAGGGACAATGATCAACTGGGAAAATTTGATGCTCAAATTTGTGATGGGATTTTCCTTGGATATGCTATAAATAGCATGTCATATTGTGTGTACAACAAGCAAACCATGCAAGTAGAGGAGTTTTTCAACGTTGTGTTTGATGATAGTAGCTAGAAAAAGCATCTTGAAGTATTGCCCTTTGAGGATGATGATTCCTTGGAAAAGGTTGTGGAAGGAGATAACGAGTTTGAGCAAGCAGAAGGTTGTTCTGACACGGCTAAAGAGTTGATAGCTGTTGAGACAGCTAGAAATACAAGACTGTGGGTTCCGAAGAATCATTCTGAGAAAGATGTGATAACCAGTCTTCATGCGGGAAGAATTACTAGGGGAAAACAAATCAACTTCAAGGAGATGATTCAATTCTCTTGTTTCATTCGGTGACTGAATTGAGCAACATAAAAGAAGCTTTGAGAGATGAGTTTTGGTTTGAGGCGTGTCACGATGAACTTGTAGAAAAAGCGGATCATCATGTGAACATGGTTGGGACTCTATTGTATAAGACAGTTAATTATCCAGACCTCTATCAGAGTGTGGGAGTGTGTGCTACATATCAAGCCACTCTTCACCAGTCTTATCAGCATGTTTTTGTGATGCAGATTTGAGTGGTAACATCAATGATAGACAAAGTACATATGGTGGATGTTTCTTTCTAAGAGACAACTTTATTTTGTGGCCTAGTAAGAAACAAAATAGTGTTTCTTTGTCTACAACACAAATGAAATACATAACCCTAGGAAGCTGTTGTACACAACCTATTTGGCCGAAACAAATGCTTCTGTATTATGGTATGATATCTGACTCTTTGTTTATTCAATGTAATAATATGAGTGGAATAAACATCTGTAAGAGTCTTGTTCAGCATTATCATACAAAGCCCTTTGACATTCAACATCATTCTCTTTGTGAATTAGTTGAAAGCAAACTTGTGGAGATCTCATATGTTGCATCTGAGAAACAATTGGCAGAAAATTTCACTAAACCATTGGATTTAAACAGCTTTTCTAATGTGCAAAAATCTCTTGGTATTTGTTTGAAGTAATTTGTGATTGGTTGTTGGAATGCATGTGTTGTTCAGGTTCTTGTACAAAGTTTAGTTGCTTTTAATCCCTTGTACAGATCACCAATCAAAAACCTCTGGTTGGCAAGTTGACTCAGAAAAAGAGCTAATCCTTATACAAATAAAGTTGTATCAACATTGGGTATGTGTTTTCATTTTTGTATGTACAAAAAAACGAAAATAAGGAGAAGAGAAAAAATTTGAGTTTAGGGAATCTGGATGATAATCAAAAAGGAGATAGAAAAGAGAACAAAAACGAAAAAAAAGATCAAAAAATGGAAGAGAAAAAAAAACTTCTCGTCTGTTTGTTCATCATTTTGTTCATTCAAAGGGTAATTTGTAGAGGGTAGTGTGTAAAGGTTTTGATTTAAGGGTCAATATCGGCTTGGTGTGTATGATGATGTGAAAACTACTCTGAGTTAATCAGATAAGGTGAAAGCTACTTAATTGAAAAAAAGCTGCCTTGTCTGGGCCAATGAGTTGAAACACCTTCAGGTTACAAACTAGACTGTCTCTATATAGGAATTTGTTCGCTTGACTGGGCCTTCGATCAACATGAAGCAATTCATTGTAAGTATTTCTCTTTTTAAATTCACAAGGTTAAATTTTTTAAAAAAAAATTGTATATATTCTTATTTAAGTCAAAAAGAAAAAAAAATCTACCTCATGTCTCGTATGCAACAAATGGGTTGTCTGTGCAAATTTGGTTTCAACTTTTGTCACGCTTTGTGTATTCATCATAAGTTCCCTTCAGTTCTTTAACTCTGTGTGATCGAGTTCTTAATCTTGAATGACTGAAATTGAACTAAGAATTTCTAAGTAGGATCCTCAATTGCTTGCAACAAACTATTATTCTAAAACTTACTTGATCTGATTTCACACTTGTTCTAATAAGTTTTTTCCTTGAGTGTGCTATCAAGCAGGGGGAATATATGTGTGTTCTATTATATATTGAGATATATGTTCATGAATCAAGATGATGTTGGATAGATGAATCAAAATGTCTAGATTTCTGATATTCAGTTTGATAAGGGGAGCATGTATTGTATAGTCTCTGTTTGTTGAACCTTTTGACCATTTAGGATGGTTAGCTGTCTTTATGATGGTGCATGGAACCCTTTGCCACTTTGACCATGTCTAAGGAATGTCTGTCTGTGCAACTCACTGGATTTATCAGATGTGTATCTGTGCAGCTAACTGTTTTGATCAGATGTGATTTGTTTGTGAGATCACTAACGTTTTTCAGGTGCTCGAACTATCACACTCAAAGAAAAAGGGGGAGATTTAAAGTGTGAATTAAATGGAAATTAATGTGAGAATAATAAAGAAATACAATTGTGTATTTGCTTGTGTATTGTTTTGTTTTGTGCATAAAGTTGTCTGACACAAACACTGGAGCAGAGCAGCTAGAGTGGTTTGATGTGCTGAAGGAAAAGTCTCCACAGTTGTTGAAGTCAACTGTAGTGGAGCATGGTTGTTCTGCAGGGTTGAGCATAATTGTGGAGCCGTTGTAGACTGTACAGAAGAGTTGGTGTCTAAAGTCTCCAGATTTGTTGGTGAGCAACTGTAGTGGACCGGACTGTTCTACAGGGTGAGGCAGAACAACTGGAGAGGCTGCATGCTATACAAAAAACGTGTAGCAATGCAAGTGAATTCTCAAGTGGGTTAGCATTATGAGAGGGATGTTAGTTGCGTGTACATCAGGCTGAACAGTAGCATCTCATGATGGCTAGATGCATAGATCCATACTCTACATGGAGTGTAGAATGGTGCTTAAGAGTATATAAGGGAAAGGGTTGTCTCCTTTAGAACTCACCTCTTTGTAAAGAAAACACTGCCAAGATACTGAGTGATTGAGAGAGAAAATCTTCAAATTGATTTAGGGATTTATGGTGAGTGAACAAAGAGTGTCACATCTGGTGCTGTAAGTGAGTTTGGTGGTTTAGGGATCAAACAAGAGCAAATCACAAGGTCTTATGATGTTGCGTAACTCTGTGTAAACAAATTGTGTAAATTGTTTTATAAAAGATTCTTTATACTCAAATCTGTAAGTACCAGAATGGAGACACACGATGTACTATAGATGCTAACACAACAAAGAGACTGTTGTAGAGCAAGATAGACACATAATGAAGATGTCTGTACAACAAACGCTAAACAGAGACACATAGATTCTTTAAGCTTTTGTATTAAGAATAATATATACAAAATACAGTTTTTTTATTCAGATTTATACACAACACTACAACCTTGTAGCTGTTGTAACTCTCTGATGAACTCCCTAGTTCACACAACACTACAGACTTGTAGCTATTGTAACACCCTCGGTTTCAATCACCAAGAACTCCTCTGTCGAGCTCACTAGCTCACACAATACTACAGACTTGTAGCTATTGTAACACCCTTGGTTTCACTCACCAAGAACTCCTCTGTCAGGCTCACTAGCTCACACAACACTACAGGCTTGTAGCTGTTGTAACACCCTCGATTTCACTCACCAAGAACTCCTCTGTCGAGCTCACTAGCTCACACAACACTACAGACTTGTACATGTTGTAACTCCCTCTGATTCACTCACCTTGAACCAACACATATTTCAAACTTGGAACTTTCAATCTTCATTTTATGAAAGTCGAACTTTGCCCAAGCTGCTGAGCACTCCTTATATAGTCTCAGCATTTCTAGGGCTTCCCTTTGGTCTTTGGAAAACTTCCAAAACACTATGTTCAACCACACTGTCGCAGAGCCTTCACTTTCTGCATCTTACAGAACCTTCAGAGTTGACCCTTCTGCTCCTCTCCAGTTCAGCTGTCATAGAACATATAAGGGCTGGGTCAGCTTCCCCTTTCCTTCTCCAACCATTTCACCTTTTATTCACTTTCGTGCTACCTCAGGTCTGTACCATCAGACATCCTACAGACCACTTAGAGCTTACCACATCAGCTCTGTTACACACAAATTAGGGCCCACCTCCTTGACC
Source organism: Lepidium aucheri (assembly GCA_900406435.1). NCBI lineage: Eukaryota > Viridiplantae > Streptophyta > Magnoliopsida > Brassicales > Brassicaceae > Lepidium > Lepidium aucheri. The sequence goes on from OVBA01000927.1 coordinate 47,204, forward strand.
ATTCTAAGGCACTACAAGACAAAATCTCTTGTTCTTTCAAAATCTTGTCAGTCTGTTTAAGTGCTCGTTTGTTCTTACAATCGGGTCACAAGTTCTGAGCTGTACAAAGCCATGTACAAGCTACTTGTGTTTCTGAGAGGCTTCTGGTTTTTCAACACTCCCATCACTCTCGTTTTATTTTCTATTTTCATTGCGTAAATCGTTTTTTCTTATGCTAGGCTGCTTCCATTAATCATTTCTATCGAAGTTGCTAACTTCCTTTGGGAATCCTTCTTCTCGCGACATTTTGATGTTATTTCAGTTCTTTGTAAGTACTACATGTAGTTCTTCTCTATTAATGGTATCCTCTATTTTTTGCCCGAATCATTGGCTAGGGTTTCGATTTTAAATTTCTCGAGTTTTGTTGGGTGATGTTCTTTGCTTTTGGGGGTTTGTGCATGTGGCCATCTATTATGTTTTCGTTGTGTAAGCATTATGTTATTGTGTTTTGATCTTATTTAATTAAAGTGTTTGTTTATGTGTTGTAGTTGTTTGTTCACGTGTGGGTGAATGTTTATATAATGGATAAAAGATTTTGATATAATTCTCAAAATGAGCAAAAGTTCTTTTAATCCTTAGGTGTTTAAATGTAGAGCTATCATATGTTAATGAATGTAGGGGCCGGAATTACTGTCATAGTGGACGAATTTTCGGTTTTGTGGATTTAAGTGCATGTAATAGAGGAAATGTTTCATAGTTGACATATTTTTGCTTTCTAAGTGGGGAATTTAAATTCTTCTGAATATTTTGTCTACAAATTTCTAATAATTGATTGTTACAGTATTTGTTGTATTTATTGCTTATAATGAAGCATTCGCATAAGAAGACATTAGAGTTGGGTATTGGTCCATTCGCTAATTTTTCTCATGCTCACCTGAAAGGCCAAATCCACCTTGAATTTCTACCGAAACGGATATTTGCCAATGGCAAGTACCCTTGTCATAACAAGGTTAATTGTTACTCTAAGCCAGAGTATTTGCTCGCTATTGTTGGAGTACTACATGGTTCTCCCTAGTTTACTTATTTGAGGAACTCCTCCTTTGAGCCTTTGCTAGCCTGTTCACAAATGTGCTTTGGGTAGATATTTTCACAGTTCGATATGTCGCTATGTCCTCTCACAGAAAAATAAGGAAGGTATAACTATGGTGATCGTCCATTTAGATATTCTTTGAGGGAGTTTGAAATTTATAATAGGTATTCTGTGCGGACCTTGTCCCTAATACGATTTGAAGATTCATAAATCCAAAATTTTGGTCGGGAACCTTACTGGAACACTCTTATTGGCTCTCAAGATGTTACTAGTGTTCAGACAATAGTTGACTTATTGAAAGCAAATAAATGTTTTCCTGAGGTGGAGAGTATGCATAGTTGAAAAGGTTTTATGCCTTGTTTGCTAGTTATTTGGTGAAGGGATTCTATTATGCAACTTTGATCTGGTTAGACCATCTAGAGAAGTGGTTGAGATGTTGAGAGATCTAGTATTTTTTACATTTAATCATGGGGGCGAGAGTTTTTTTCATTATCTCTAGAATAATTAAAGTTGGTACATTAGTTGATTCTGAGGCTGAACTGGTTAGAAAGTTGAGGCAATCTCACATTGCAACTCATGGATTCACTTTAGCTTTTCTGTAATTGTTTTTGTGTTGTATCTCAAAGTTACAGGATTATATTCCTCCTATAGATGACGAGAAAACTTTATGGATTTTTCAGTTGTGCGGTTGCCTACTCTCAGAGTTTTTCACAATGAATGTATTCTAGAAGTGGAAAATGATGTCAATGTAAGTATCTAATCAGTGTTCATTTCTTGTTTGAAATGGTTACATGTAAAGGGCTCAAATAACATTTTTGTTATGTTTATGCTTTGGCTGCAAATTTCTCCAATTTTAGATGATGATTGTTGGTTTCATGTATTTTGGCCTGATGATGTTGATGACCATGTGGTTCAGTATCTTCATAGGCTCATTGAATCTGGCAATAGTTTCTTGAAAGAAGATTGGCGTGGTGGAATTGGTGGGCTTCCTCTGGTTACATCAAAGAAGGAATCAAAAGTTAAGAAGAATGCTGGAAAATCAAGCCGGTTTAGTCATGTCTGCCTTGCTCAAACCGATGTTTGGATCGTTGGAAGTTTTGCATTTATTAATGTTGCAGAAATAATGAAGGAGATTGACAAAAGGAATCTGTATTTGTATGATAAGCTCCTTGGGATGGTTAGTTCTTTAAAGGAAACGCTGAAATAGGAGGTTGTTGGTAAAGTCTTGATGACTTTGGAAACTCGTGAAATAATGAATATTGCTGCTCGGTCGCTGAAAGAAGAGATTGAGTGTAAAATCTTGAAGAGTTTTGAAGATCATGTTGCAATTAATATCCTTCGTTCATCTTTGAAGAATGGTAATGTGTCTTTAGTTCCTGAAACTGATTTTTTATGGAGCAACCTGTGTGCAATGGTGGTGTAAGTAATATCGATGCTCCATTTTCAAAGACTTGTGATGTTTCTTCAGTTCCTAAAACTGGTTTGGTTATGGAGAAACTTTTGACAATGGTTGTGTAAGTAATACTAGTGCTCCATTTTGAAAGACATGTGATGTTTCTAAAATTCCTCAAACAAGTTCTGTTGTGGAGCAAACTGTTGTCATAAGTCGCAGAGTAAGTAATTCTGGATGGGATCCTTGGACAGGTGTCTCTGCCGTTCTCAGTGATGTACATGGGCAGTTATCATTGATGTCTGACAGTGACCCTGAAGAATCTAGGGGCAATTTAGACGGAATGATGTACAAGAGGTCTCATTTGTTTCATTTGATGGTGTTAGTTTTTTGTTTTTCAAGAAGCTGTTCACCATTGTGTTGTCTAAACCATTGTGTTGTCTAAAGCTTTTGTAGTTCATATGTTTTTTGTCTTCTTAGGAGAAAAGCACTATGGATGAAGGTGTGCGTAATAGGTCATGATTTTCTTCGCATTCTGATGGTAAAAGAGAAGAATCCACTCATGGCGCTGTACCTCCAGATGGATGTGATGCTAGTTCTCAAGGAAAATGCGGGTGGGAGAAATTAACTAGATGTCCGATCTATAACAGCTGATGTAGTTAGTTTTTGAAATTCAACAACTTGCACAGGATATGTTGTCCAAGATTCTGAATTTTCATTTTTTTCATCTCAGGAAAAACACAATACAAATTTAGGCATGAGTAATATGTCACAGTGTTCTTTGCAACAAGAAGAAGGCATTGTTAAGGCTATACGTGCAAGTAACTGCGATGTTATTTCTCATAATCGTGGTGGCCAGAAGGATCTAAGTTGTAATGAGGTATGTATAGTTCAATGATATTTGTTATATTCTTGTGGAAATCTGATTGCTGTGTCACAAAATATAGGCCCAAGATGGTGATGGTCCTGATAATGTTGGTGAGAAAGATGGTAATTTGGCAAGTTTGATTATTCAAGTGCAAGGAAATGCTGTGAATCTAATTTTTAGTAGACAATAGGATTCCTGACTTTATTGAGTATGCAGATGGTTATTTTTCTTTTTCTAGTTCTTTTGCTCACATGTCTGTAAATTCTATATTTTACTTAGACCTTTTACAATGGCGATGTTGAAAATTTTTTTAACTATTGAAACTATTGCAATGGGGATGGTGAATAACAAAAAATTGACGTAGCAATTTTGGTTGTTGAAAGTTTTCAACATGTTGAAGAAAATTAGAAAAACAATAAAAATGGGCTCTTTGAATTGCTACGAAATTTGGAGGGAAGTGAGAGAAAGAAGATATGACATGTGTTAGTTTTTTATTTGTTATCCAAATTTCATATATATTTTTCTCTAAAACATTCCAATTAATTTTTTTATAAATTAAAAAAATATATAAAGATTTCTCATTTACTGTACTCTATAAATAGAGAGTTGTTTCACTCAATTTGGACATAGAAAAAGAATTATCTTTTTTCTATAGTTTTCAACTGCTATTATAGAAACTCGTATTTTTATACAATTTGGATAATATGGATCTCAACAATTTTTCAATACCTAAAATTCTACTAATTGTCATTTTATGTACCCAAATCCAAATAATTACTAAATTCCTAATCAGTATTCTAATAAACCACATCCAAATTTCTAATACGAACAGTCTCATGACTAAAGAGATTTTTTAATCTCTATATAATCTTTAAGGGCATTATTATTTTTTGGGTTGAATTTGTCGTAATAGTTAAATTATGTGTGTTTTTTAGTTGTGTGTTGTGTTTTTTCAAACTGTGATGTGTTAATATTTATGTATTATATTGCAATTTAATTTTTCTTTTTTGTATTTTTTTGTGTTTTACTAAAAATATTTGATTTCTTGTATTGTTATTTGGGTTGTTTTAGTTTTAATTATTAAGTTTTACTAATTATTATAATATATGAACTAAAATAAAAATAGTGGGGTAGGGTGTTGAATTTTACTAAACAAAAGTATTATAGAGGTATAAAAATTGAAAGCGTGTTGAATGATTAGGTGGAAGAAAAGGAAGATGATGTATAGTAGAAAAATTAAAAAAGGAAAGGTGTTGAAAACTTGAATCATTGGTCATAGTCTCAGCCATCTCAAAGCATAATGAGCGGGAAACTTGATGTTGTCATTGCGCGTCTGCCACCTAAAAGAATTAGGGTTCCACCTCAAATATTTGGTGATATTAGATTTAGGCTGGTACTCGAGTGAGCGAAGTCCCATTCTCATTGACAGCCTTGTTTGGTGATATTGAGAGCATCTATAATTGGAGTTTCTCACCATAGTTTCTCATAAAAAAATATAATAATAAAATAATATATAATATTTTTATATTCTAAGAGTTTCTATTATTCTGGAAATTACCGCCCATAGTTTCTCAAATGAAAGACTCTCTTACATTTTTTGTGAAACTCTCTCAATAAAATATTACTATTTAATATTTTATTTTTTTTTTTTGGATGAAAGACTCTCATGAGAGAATCTCATTGCAGATGGTCTGATAGCACTTCCAAAGGGGGTTCTTTAAGAGGGTTTCTTAAGAATAAAAAATTGAAAAATAATGATAAGAGGAGAAAGAGAGAGAGATTGAGATGAGTCTCTTAAATAATAAGAGACTTACAATTTTTTTTTAACGGAAATTATGATATTATTAAGAGTTTCCAACGAAAACACACCTTTCGTTGGTGATCAAACTATAATCCATATCATATATGGTATAATTGAGCTCATCAAATCATATGCAAGACTTGCAATAAGACATTGTTGATTGTATATTTAGTTGTATCTCGCAGCTATTTCCTATAACAGTTGAGGAAGTTGTTG
>OVBA01000928.1:0-52547 GCA_900406435.1 Lepidium aucheri
AAACAAACGTTCGTATTAAAAAAATCAGAAGATCCTAACACGAGAATGTCCAACCCACGTTCGTAACTAAGCTGGACAAACATAGCAAAAACAAAATTATCAAGTCAATTTAAAAACGAATCTATTGTTCTAAATCTAGCTTCAACAGTTGGCGCCGTCTGTGGGGACGGGAATGATCTAACGCAGAGAGGATCGATATGGTGAGTGACAAACGTATAGAAGGAATAACAGTGGACGAATCTGCACGACTGACTGACGAACGTATAGAAGGAATATAAGTGGACGAATCTGCACGACTGACTGACAAACGTACTGAAGGAATGGCAACGGACGAGCCTATGAGGCTAATTGAAGAACACTCTGACGAACGGAACCAACAGAATAACGAAGACCCGGCTACGAGAAACAATCAAACGGAACCAATCGAATTAAGGAACTCCGAAACAGCGCCACCACAAGGAGTCGTCGACGAACCCATGGACATCTTGCAACTCCTCCAAACCATTCTAAGGAAGGCCGAGGAAGCAGATCGTTGAACGAACGAAAGATTGGAAGAATTCCAGAGCAAAATAGTGGCACTTGAGGAAATGCGCGTTCGCACAAACTCAACAAGCGCAAACAAATCTCAACAACAAAGATCCCGACCAGAGAACCCTCCTAATCTCTGTGCTCGCCATAACTTGCAAACAACAAACATGCATAGACCGCTAACGAGCGCACCTGAGGAGCAAGTGGAAGATCCTGAATTCCAAGCATTGTCTGCCGAACCAGTGTGACACTCCCCTCAGTCTCTCTGCCAGCATGACGAACAAGCAGCTGCAATAAGAGCCATGAATGAGGAAATTAAAAGGATAACTTTGCAGTTGCACAAAGCAACAAGTTCGGCCCCAGAAATTGATCGGATGCTGACAACAACACAAAACACTCCTTTCACCAGAAGGTTACTGGGAATTAAAGCTCAACATAACGTAAAAATAAAATGCCCTACATACGACGGAAAGTCCGACCCTAGCCGATTTCAGAGGGTATTCAGATTAGCAATGGGAAGAGCTCAGTACATGCCACAGGAACACTATGCTGGTTATTGTCAAATGTTTGTGGAAAGTCTTACCGGGGACGCTTTGGAGTGGTTTGCAAAGCTAGAGCCATATTCGATAGATAGCTTCAAACAGTTGTCCAAGATTTTTCTTAAGCAATATTCGATGTACATACGAAAGGCTACTACCAGCGCAAATTTATACTCAGTATTTCAGGGGGCCGGAGAAACATTACAATCATATTTGGAGCGATTCAAAGAAATAGTATCCCAAGTGACGGTTACGGATGATGTCGCAATACCTGCTCTCCACAGTGGCCTGTGCGAGAGTTTGAAACTTAAAAGACGATTTGCACATCAATGTCCCCAGATCCTTGGAAGATGCACTCCATCGTGCTACAAGATTCGCTAAATTAGAGGATAGAAGGGCCCAATATAGTAAAATTACGGTCAACAAGCCACCCCGAGTGCAGGATGATAATGAAGGCTAGAAGTCGCGGAGATCAAACAGTAGAGGTTATAAAGGAAAGAAAATTAACGCTTTCAATATCAACTCACCACCGTATACTCCTGAACACAGGGGACAGAACTCGAGATGGAACAAAAAATCGGTGGCTAAAGATAAACAAGCCTACTGTGAATATCATAAGCGGTATGGTCATCCGACTTCGCAATGCCAGCAGTTACAACGAATCCTTTTAGAAAAATATCACAAGGAAAATCCGATAGTAACAAGGCACCGCAAAGACAATAAATTGGGGTCTTCAAAAAATAACATCAAGTACACAAAGGAACCTACTAGCACGGCAAAAACGAGTGCAGAGGGACCTAATAATTCAAAACGAACACAAGAGGACGATAAGGATAGGTTACCATCGCCCCGAAAGCGAGTAAAAATGACAATGGGATGACTTATCGCATGCAACGACTCAGTCTGTTTAATTAAAATTTACGAAAGAGCAGCCGGGGTGAAGTGGAAACATCGGAATCACATTAATGAGAATAGACAAACCACGTGGACACCCAACTAAGACATATGCTTCACACCAGAAGACATGATTGGAATCTCCACACCGCACAACGATCCTTTAGTAATTGAACTCAGGATATCTGATTGTGATGTGTCAAGGGTCTTGATTGACACTAGAAGCTCGGTAGACTTGATCTTCAAAGAAATACTAGAGCGGATGGAGCTAAAAAACGTAAAGATAAAACAGTCAGTTCGCCCGTTAACACGATTCGACGGTGATACAACAATGACCTTTAGAACAGTAAAACTGCCCGTCTTCCTCGGAGGAACAACCACGTGGATAAAATTCCTCAGTATCGACAAACCCGCAATCTACAATGCAATACTGGGTACCCCGTGGATTTAAACCATGAAGGTAGTACCATCCACCTATCACCAATGCCTAAAGTTCCCAACCAATGGAGGAATTTGCACCGGTAGAGGAAACCAGCAAATGGCTAGAACATGTTTCATCACCGAACATAAGTTAAGAAACAAAGGAAGGACTTATATGATCGCGAATCCTGACGAAAAGCAGAAAGACGTTGGCAATACTCTCGAAAGGATTGAGCAAGTCAATATCGATCCTAGGAACAACGAAAGATGTGTCGGGATAGGATCTGAAATTTCATCAGATATAAGAACCCGACTCATTGAGTTCTTACAACAGAACGTTTCAACTTTTGCTTGGACAACAAAAGATATGCTGGGGATCAGCACATATATAATAACTCACGAGCTGAACACGGATCCAACCTTTAAGCCTATGAAACAAAAGAGAAGAAAATAAGGACACGAACGGACGCAAGCAATGAACGAGGAAGTGGACCGTTTGATACAAGCAGGATCCATAGTTGAAGTCCGATACTCGGAGTGGCTCTCCAACCCGATGGTTGTTAAAAAGAAGAATGGCAAGTGGCGAATGTGCGTGGATTTTACTGATTTAAATAAGGCATGTCCTAAAGATAGCTTCCCCTTGCCACGAATAGACCAAATAGTCGAAGCGACATCGGGAAATGAACTCTTGTCCTTCATGGACGCCTTCTCCGGCTATAACCAAATATGCATGCATCCGGATGATCGCGAAAAAACCTCGTTTATTACCAAACATGCGATGTATTGCTTTCGAGTAATGCCATTCGGCTTGAAAAATGCGGGTGCTACTTATCAACGATTGGTCAATCAAATGTTTAAGAATCAAATAAGCAAAACTATGGAAGTATACATAGATGATATGTTGGTCAAATCCGCAAAAGCTGAAAATCATTTAAAAGATCTAGAGACGTGTTTTGAAACGCTAAACCAATATGGAATGAAGTTGAATCCAACAAAGTGCACCTTCGCGGTACAAACAGGAGAATTCCTCGGTTATATCATTACTAAAAGAGGAATCCAGGCCAATCCAAAACAAATCAAAGCAATTACGGACCTCCCTTCACCAAAGAACAAACGAGAAGTACAACGACTCACTGGGAGAATCACGGTACTAAATCGATTCATTTCGCGCTCCACGGACAAATGCCTTCTTTTTTATAAGCTGCTGCGCAATAACAAAAAATTCGAATGGAATGATGAGTGCGAGTCTGCCTTTTCGGAACTAAAAAGTTATCTATCCACACCTCCGATGTTGTCAAAACCAGAAGAGGGAGAAGTACTATATTTGTACACCTCAGTTTCCAGCAATGCAATCAGTGGAGTTTTGGTTTGGGAAGACAAGAGAGAACAAAAACACATATTCTACGTCAGCAAATCATTGAGCGATCCAGAAACAAGATACTCAGCGACAGAAAAACTGGCTTTAGTAATTGTGACGTCCGCCCGAAAATTAAGACCGTATTTCCAATCACACACCATAGTAATGTTGACTAATCATCCCCTTCGAACCATCCTGCATTGTCCCAATCAATCGGAAAGACTCATGAAATGGGCTATCGAACTAAGTGAATACGATGTGGAATACAAGGGAAGAACGAGCGCAAAATCTCAAGTATTAGCTGATTTTCTAATCAAATTATCCCCCAAAGTACAGACTGGCAAGCATGAAGAAGGGAATTGGGCGTTATATGTAGACGGGGCATCATTTGCACAAGGATCAGGAATCGGAATCCGATTAGTGTCACCGGAAGGAACATCATCGAACAATCAGACTAATGTTCCCAGCATCCAATAACAAGGCCGAATATGAAGCACTTGTAGCAGGATTACGACTAGCTCAATCACTAGGAATACAAAAAATAGTGACTTATTGTGATTCGCAACTTGTCACAAATCAATTTAATAACAAATTCGACGCAAGAAATGAACGAATGGACGCATATCTGAAAGTCGTACGAGGATTAGCCCAAAGTATTCCTAACTTCAGACTTGAGAAAATACCACGAAGTGAGAACACGTCGACCGATGCATTGGCAGCACTAGCGTCAAACCTCAGACCCGGACTGTCACAGAATAATTTTCGTTGAAAGTATAATGAATCCAAGTATAGATTTACCAAAAGGAGACTACTGCACAATCACAGAAGATGATAAGTTTAAAGAGCATGCCCAAGAATCACCTTACGAAAAGGACCCAGTCGATTGGCAGATCGACATAAAACTCTACTTAACTGACGGAACAACACCCGAAGATAGATGGGCCGCGCGATGATTGAAGGCTCGAAGCGCTCACTACACAATGCATGAAGAACATCTTCTGCGGCGAAGTATTGATGGAACATTACTTACTTGCATATATGGAAAAGAGACTCTAAGAGTAATGCAAGAAGTTCTTCTAGGAGCAGGAGGAAACCATTTAGGAGGACGGGCTTTAGCAATCAAAGTAAGGCACTTAGGTTATTTCTGGCCCATAATGAATTCTGATTGCAAAAAATTTGCCGCTAAATGTGAAGCATGTCAGCGTCATGCACTGATAATACATTCACCAGCTGAATTTCTTATGTCTACTACCGCACCTTACCCGTTTATGAGGTGGGAAATGGACATCATCGAACCACTTCCTCCAGCTCGAAATTTACAGATCATATTAGTAATGACGGATTATTTCACGAAGTGGGTGGAGGCAGATTCCTACACTAGGATTCAAGATTCGGATGTTCAAAAATTCGTCTCGAAAAACATAATCTGTCGTCATGGATTACCATACGAGATAATAACCGATAACGGATCACAGTTCATATCTAACAAGTTTGACCAATTCTGCGCTAGTTGGAGGATACGCCTCAGCAAAACAACATCACACTACCCACAGGGAAATGGACAAGCCGAAGCATCAAACAAAATCATCCTAAACGGGCTCAAGAAGCGGCTAGATGAGAAAAAGGGCAAATGGGCCGATGAGTTAGATGGAGTGTTATGGTCATACAAGACAACTTCCAGAAGCACAACAGGAAGAACGCTATTTTCACTATCGCACGGATCAGAAGCTCTAGCACCAGCTGAGGCAAACGTACCTACTCTTCGAAGGATGAAGCTTCCCCAACATCCAATGCTGAACAACGCAATAATCCTGGATTCTTCAAATCAAATTGAGGAATCCTGGGACCAAGCCCTCTTGAAGCTACATAATTACCAACAGAAAGCAGCAAAATATTACAACGCAAAGGTACACAGACGTCATTTCCTGGAGGGAAACCTGGTACTACGCAAAGTTCATGAAAATAACGCGGAACTAAACGCAGGAAAGCTCGGCGTTAATTGGAAAGGCCCGTACATGGTATCCAAAGTGGTCAAGCCAGGAGTGTACGAGTTAATAAAAATGGACGGAACCCCGATACCTCGGAGCTCGAATGCAATCAACTTAAGGCGCTACTATTACTAAATATATGTCTATATGTGTGTTAAAATATATATAACAAGACCTTTTGTTGTAAGATATGTCGAACGTATGTAAGGTCCTAAGAACTACGAACGACTTGATCCCATTCAAGAGGGTATGTAGGCAGCCGAATACGGTGCATCCACTTTTTTATAAAAAATAATATATATATAGAACTTATCTTTACAAAGGAACATGTATGCTTCCCTCTGTGCGACGAAGCTATGGATTCCCATTACAAAATCCTAGCAAAATAACGAACCAACAGCAGAAAAACGTGGTCCCTTTGAAAACAAAAGATCGAACAAACGTAAAACTCTGTACAACGGACAAACGACCTGCTATGTTCGAAGAACGAAAAACGTTTCAAGACAAGTTACCTCGGGACAAAGCGAAACCTTTGTGACCAAATTTTTCTCAGAAAATGACACGTGAAAAGCATGCGAGACATAGAAAAAACAAAGAAACATGCAATTGCATGAAGGGACATGTGGACAACATGCGGTAAGAAGCAAGATACCAAGAGGTTCTATATAAGGCAAACACCATCCATGCTCAAAGGCACCTACAAAACAAAACATAAATATTTCTACAAAAAAAAGAAGAGAGAAACAGAAAAACCAAAAGTTTGCCCTAAAAGAAACAACAATGATGAAGCTCAGAACTGGAGTGGGCTAAAGTACGAAACAATAATCGTGTCCGGTGGTCAGCATCAAAAGCCAACCACAGCCAAAGGTAGTATCTCGGAAGTCTTACCATTAACGAACGAGTGTACAGTTCCGAACGGAAAAATTCTCCCGGACTGGCCATGCACGTCCACCTCCTTCCATGCGCTCGTCCGACTCGGTTTCGGACGATGCACGTTCGTCAAACTCATCAAAATCCTCGTTCTCAAAATTTGAGTCCTCTAATGTACATTCGGACCCATCGGAGAACGAGTGTTCGGAATTGATTTCATCTCGAGACATGTTGAATCAAATCGACGAACAAAGAATCCGAATTCTCGAAAAAATAAAGAATCAAGATAAAAATAGAGAGAAAAGAGGTGAGTAAGAAAGGAAAGAGAGAGTACCTTTTGGTGAAACTTGGAGAAAATTTGAAGAAAAATGAACAAATGAAGACAATTTATAGCCTGTCCAAAACCCTAAAGCAAGTGCTCACTCAGTTGAAGAACACAGACCCGCAATCAAAGCACGCCATGTGTCAAATTTTGAGTGTCAGTTCGTCAAAATTACATTTCGACGAGGCCCACAAAAAAACCCCAGAATAAACCCACAAGAAAAAGGCCCAAATAGGTTATCCAGAAGAGTGGCACCTGTTCTCCACTTGTCCGACATATGTTAACACCTGTCCAACATGCGCAGAAGGAGAACATGCCTTCTAACACTTGTGACCTCGGATTGACGCGTGTAATCCATAAGGAAAACACAGGTCGCTCATATCCATCTATATATAGGGAATTGGAACACTGGAGAAGGGCTAAGAAAATATTGGAGAAAAAACATATAGAGAGAGAATTGAAGAAACAAGGACTGAAGAACGAAGAACAAGTGTAAAGGAATCAATGAATAAGAAACAAATATCAATTAAGAAAACTTAAACAAACGTTCGTATTAAAAAAATCAGAAGATCCTAACACGAGAATGTCCGACCCGCGTTCGTAACTAAGCTGGACGAACATAGGAAAAACAAAATTATCAAGTCAATTTAAAAACGAATCTATTTTGCTAAATCTAGCTTCAACAAATAATACGCAGCGAAAAGCAAATTACATTGTGGAATAGGGATTATATTCAGTGTAGACGTGTAGTGTATGACAGATATTTCAACATTTCGTTGTTTTTTGTTTCCTAAAAGTGATCAGATTTCAATGAATTGATATGCATACTTTGGGGAAGAAATTTGGACGTATGTCTGGTAAAACAAGACACATAACTTTGGCCCTTAAAAAGAATGGTGGAGAGAAGATAATTCGTATGTAACGTTTTTCACTGGCGTCAAATCTTTTACCAGAATCATAATCTAGATAGAGGTAAGTGCAATAGCCGAAATCATCTTACAACAAAAACATAACATAGATTCATAACACAGAGACAGTGAGATTACCACTAAGCTAGACCAATGTCCTTGAGACAATACCAACAAAACCCGACAACATTAACATCCTTAGAGCATCAATAAAGAACAGAATCCACTTGAAGCGATCAAGAGAAGGCAGATGAACAATTTGCTTGAGTTCTTGAGAGCAAACGCGCTGCTTTCTGTCGAGTAATCTGGGTTAATACCAGTTGTTCCTCCTGTGCTATTATTTCCAAAAACACCATTGGTTGGGGTCCCTGAATAAGGACTGTTGGTACCAGGAAGTGTGGTAGTAGTTGAGCTGCCTTTTGGACTGCTTGTGCCAGGTGTCCCGGTGGTGCTGCCACTGGAGCTGCTGGAACCACTGGAAACAAAAATAAGATTATATCAGACAAGAAACAATTGCTCAAGAATTACAAAACCAGACCAAGTCTTGATGAATGAGATGTGATCTTATGAAAAGTCTTGGAAGCAAACTCATATAGTATACTCGAAGAGCTAAGTAAAAGAGGAGTCTTAAGGGTCTTTCATGGGTCCAAATGATTATAGATTTAAGAGTACGATTATGTATACGTGCCATATCAGTCAATAAAACTGATTATGCGTTCAAACTGTATTCCAATAAAGCATTTGAGGATATGATCAAAGGTTTGATAAAGAAATAAAGGTAATTGCGTACTTTTATGTTCATGTTGAACACTTACAGTTAAAAAAGCGTCTTAAAAAAATAAAAGTAATCGACTGTTCATAATAGAATCAAACTGTCATTACTTAATGTATTTCCTTTGCTCTATTTAAGTTATATAAATAATGCTGTTTTCTACTCTTAATTGATGTGTATGATGCTATCTCTTTCACAAAGAAAGTAAAGAAGACAAAAAGTTGCAAACTTGGGACCCAAATCAAGCTTTTCATTTTACTTTTTTCTATGCCACAATTGAGAGTATATGTTGATCAAATACTTTGTTTTGGTCCCATAAAATGCAAAAAATATCTTTCAGAATCCTGATAAGGCAATTTGAATCAGAAGCATACCTGCCACTAGAAGGGAAGGTACATCCTGAATAACCTGTAAACAACAAGTTCAACAAACACAGAAAATGTTAGGCATTGATAATTATCCACAAACATGAAGGTAAATCATTATCAAGCATTTGGCAGATCTGTTTTGTCTCAGAATCCTGAATAAAGTCATTCAATAGCAACAAAAACAAAAGCCTGCAACTTTATGTGACTATCACTCGAGCACTACATGAATCCACAAAAGAAAACGTTTTACTTTTACGGCATTGGGTCTCAAATGTAGTAGAATCAATCAAAGATGAGGGAAATCAAAGAGCAGGAAGATGAGGATGGTTTGAGACTAACTAGGATCAGAGCTAGTGGGAGTGGCAGTGCCACTAAAATCACAAGAGTCAGCAGATTGACCCTTCTTTTGGTAGAAGCTATTGACTGCGTAGTTGCAATGAGCCCTGACATTGTCAGGATTGAAGCAAGGTGCTTTTGGGTGAGTAGGATTACAGTCTGCTCCATTCCCACAGGCATAGTCTAGAGTTTTCTGTAGCACTGCATCACTCAGTCCTGTTTTACACACACACCATGAGGCACCTACAAAGATCCACAAGAAAACCAGCATTAGAAAATAGGGAGCTGCATATTCTTTGTTTTGTAATGTGAGGCCAACAAGATTGGGGGAAAACTTGAATTTTTAGTTTGCGGCTTGGTTTCTAACATTTTTAAACATAAGATTTGAAACTTATGAACAATAGGGTCTTTCTCAAAAAAAAAAAAACCAAGAACTTTTTCTAGAAATTTGTGAACTTCGAGAAGAAAGAATAGGCTGAAGAGAGAGATGGAAAATGAGAAAAGAACAGAAGACAAATCTTCCTCATTATTATTATTCTTTAAATATTAACCAAACAAATAGCAGGAGGCCATGAGAAGTAACTATGCTATACTTAAGAACTAATTAATGGCAGAACACAGAGGAACAGTATAACCCTTAACTACTACACCAACCCTTTTTGAGACCAAAACCAAAAGGCCTGAAAGTGAGAGAGATAACTAAGAAATCTGATGGAGAATGAAGGATTCTTACTAGAATGGCCAGCCATGGATAGAAGGAGAAGTGAAAGCACCAGAGCAGCCATAGATGTTTTCAGACAAAATGTCACTGTTCCTTTTTTTTCTCCTAAAAAGAGAAGAAAATGGAGATCGAGATTAGAGATTTCTACTCTAGAGCTGGAAGAACCAAGAAGCAGAAGAGAGAGAATGAAGAAAACACAGAGTGGAAGAGAGATAGGAGAGCAAGTAGAGAGATGAGAGTGGCTACTTGTTCTGTGTCCTCTTGTCTCTTCTCAAAACCCTTTTGAGTGCTTTTTTACATCATTAAAGAACTCAGCTCGTGTAGACTCTTTTTTGTACGTTTATTGAGATTTTAATTTTAATTTAAATTAAAGAGCCCATGCTATTATTGGTATTCATAATTTATACTGTTGAACACTTATTGAATAAATTAAAAAGAGATGCTATTATTGGTAGAAATAATTAAACTACTGTTATGGGAAAGGCCAAATTTTGGTGTTGCAGGCTATGGTCTGAAACTAGAAAATCTTCTTACTGTGTTTTGTCCTTGTTAATCTTATTATCAATGATCAATTAACAATATTTAGTGTACATGTTCAGAATCTCTGTATGTTTTTTTTCATTTGTATTATTTTTGAAATTCAAAACTCTACCTAGATAGTTGCCAAAACAATACATACGCACATGTATATATTTAATTCAAACGGCGTCGTTTCACAGAACCCGTATTTATTTGGGTCGGTGTACAAGTCCTACAAAAATTGTTCTTCAACTATAGAAGCGACGCCGTTTAGGAAACGCAAGCGATCGTCTTCTTCATCGGAAAGCCGACCAGAGGTGAAGGAGACACAAACGAGAAAGAAGCCTAAACGACGCAAACTACATCATGTTGGTTCAGCTTCCTCGTTTGACAAGCTCTCTAAGAGAGCCATTCGACATCGACCAAGCGTACCTCCGCCGCAAAACTATTCTTCAAACTCTTAATAAGCCTCGCAGGTCGTTTTTCCTTTCCCTGAGTTCCGAAATGGAATCAATTTTACTCTTTTAGTAGGCTTCCAGTGTCTTCTTTAGTATCTCTTTAGTTCTGTATCGAATTTGATTGTTGTATAGTCTGGTGATCAGTGATCACAATGTAAATGTGGAAGAAAGGGAAAAAAGGATTAAGTGTATCTTGTAAAACTTTGCCTGAACTCGAGGAGAAATCATTTGAGAATTGAGTGTTTGTAAACTGCTACCTTGTAGATTATAATTTTTCTGGCAAATACTTTAACTGAATTGGACCGCTGTGTTTCTTGTGCTTGCGATTTCAGCTCCGGGAGTCGCCTTGATGAATCTGATCTTGCTAGGAGAATAGTTCATCAATGGGAAGGAGGTAATTTTGTGATTTACATATATATTTGGTTGTCTCCTAATGGAATACGACGTGGTGTTAAGTGTATATTGATGGGAATTGGTGTGACAGCTTCTTCAGAAGTTCGACAAGCATATAAGAAGTTTATTGGTGCTGTAGTGGAGTTAATTGATCGGGAAGTTCCATCAGATGAGTTTCGTGAGGTAGCTTTTGCTGCATATCGTCTGTTTGGCAAGTTAGTGGAGGAGGACAGTGATTTTAGTGATAAAAGCTTCGCCGAAAAGAAGTAAGTATTTGTGATTCTGTATGTTTTTCTTAACCGTTTTATGTATGAACTTACCTATCAGCCCTGGGGAGGCAAGATATTATAGAGTACAATATGCAAGTTGCCAAGTTTTTGTTCTTCTTTTGGGTGCTCAGAGGTAATTGAGCTTTTGCATATATTATACAGGTTAGAGTTGCAAAATCTGGTCGGGCACGCTGCCTCAGATGCTACTCTAAAGAACGTGGCCTCCATAGCTCGGGAACTTTACTCAATACAGCCTGTTCATCAATTTGAGACATACGCTAATGATGAACATGGGGTAGCGGAATTTGGTGCCGACGTTGTTTTCAATCTACCAGCTCGTTTTCTGATGGACGCATCTCTTGAAGAAAATGGATTTCTGGATGTGGAAAGCAATGACGCCAATGCATCATGTTTTGAAGGATGGAGTGATGTCAGCGAGGCTACAAAGAATCAAAATGCAGGAAAATACGATTTAAGTTGGCTTAGAAATGCATGTGGGCAGATGGTTACAGAAAACAATTCACAACTTTCCAGTGATGAACTGGCTATGGCTATATGCAGGTTTCTGGATTCAGATAAACTTGGTGAGGAGGTATGTTAATTTTTTTACTTACTATGCCTGTTCCTGGACTCTCATAATTGCAAGCGAATGTAGAGGGGACTTAAGTAGATTTATCTGCAGATAGCTGGGGATCTGCTGGATCTTGTGGGAGATAGTGCATTTGAGACTGTTCAAGACCTTATTATGGTAAGGCCTAACATTTGGTTTTGCTCTTATATCTGAGTTTTGTTCAAGAGCGTTGCAGTGGCACAATTATGTATTGATGTTTCTTGGGGTGAAGTCATCATCTCGTAGCTTTTCGTTGACGAGACTTACTAGCTAAACATGTTTTTTTTTCTCTGCAAATCCAGTATTTAACTGAATCACACTCTAATAATATATGCTGAATGTTTGCTCGCTTAAGTTAAACTTGTTACATGTATGTATGGTGTGTATGTATAGTAAGAGGGTTGTTACCTAACGTATATCCTAAAGTTATGTTCTAGTTTTTTTTAAAAATGTAAATGGCGCCTGACTTGTATATACTCTTTTCAGCATCGGAAAGAAATCGTTGATGCTATCCATCATGGTCAGATGATTCTCAAGTCCGACAAAACAGCTTCTAACACCCAATCTCGGATGCCTACCTATGGCACACAGGTATTTGCTTTATGCGTGAGACTTTCCTCTGTGATGTTGGGCACAATTCTCTCTATAGCCAAAGTAAATGATTGCTGTCAGCGATCTTTCAGGTTACTGTTCAAACAGAGTCTGCAAAGCAAATTGAAAAACTTCGGCGTAAGGAGGAAAAGAAAAACAAAAAGAATGCTGAGCTTGGTTTAGAGAGTGAGATATCAGAGGCTAATTTTTCTTCTTTACTTGAGGCAAGTCAAAAGAAAACTGCATTCGAGGATTTGATTGGGTCTGGAGAAGCGAATTCGCTTGCAGTTGCCCTTCCCCAAGGTACTGTAAGGAAGCACTTAAAAGGATATGAAGAAGTGCTCATCCCACCAACCCCTACTGCACTAATGAAACCTGGCGAGAAGCTGGTACATCTCATCCATATCCATAGGATAGATGATAATTTCTTTAAGTGATAGCTTTTTCTGCAAGATTGATGCGCTCTAACTTTTGATTCTTGCATGTTTCTAGATAGAGATAAAAGAGTTAGATGACTTTGCTCAAGCTGCTTTTCATGGTTACAAGACTTTAAACCGTATTCAGAGTCGTATATTTCAGACAGTTTATAACACCAATGAGAATATATTGGTGAGTCTAATGTAAAACTTTTGTCAATACAAAGCTACAATGTCAGTTACTTTGTCAAGCATATCTATGTTCACCTTGCAGGTCTGTGCTCCAACAGGAGCTGGGAAAACAAATATAGCTATGATATCTGTTTTACATGAGGTAAGTATTTAATCCTAGTGTTTCTCTGAGTCCGTTGTAAATCACAGACCGTGCTGAAATAGTTGATAATTTTGTTACTAAGAACATATATATATGCTGGAATAATAGGTGATTTATTGTTCTAGCCACACTAAATTATTCATATTTTACTCAGAGATGCTTGAATCATCTTGCAGATTAAACAACACTTCAGGGATGGCTACTTGCACAAAAATGAGTTTAAGATTGTTTATGTAGCTCCTATGAAGGTAAAATCAGGTTGATCGTCTTATTGATGACTGTTTCTTTCAATTTCTTTTTATTAATCTTCTTTTGTTTTATTCGTAGGCGTTAGCAGCAGAGGTCACATCAGCATTTAGCCGTCGTCTAGGTCCATTGAATATGGTTGTGAAGGAGCTTACAGGGGATATGCAACTAACCAAGAATGAACTTGAAGAAACTCAGGTCTCACTGTAGCTTGTAAGACATGCTTAAGTTCTTGTGAAGACATGCAGGAAGTGATATTTACTGGTTATTTATCGATTGTGAATCAGATGATAGTGACAACACCCGAGAAATGGGATGTCATTACTCGCAAAAGCAGTGACATGTCATTGTCAATGCTAGTAAAACTCTTGATTATTGATGAAGTGCATCTTTTGAATGATGATAGAGGTGCAGTGATAGAGGCACTAGTTGCTCGGACCCTCCGCCAGGTACAATCTTGTTTGATCACCTTTTTCCATTGTTGAGTGTGAATGCTAGAAACAATCTGGCCGTGAATATTGGTTTTCTTAAGTGTAACTCATAAAACTGTATTAATTGCGCTCATGTTGCAGCAGGTTAACATGTGGCTGACTTTTGTTGTGTTTATCAGGTGGAGTCAACACAGACGATGATTAGAATTGTAGGCCTGTCAGCCACTTTACCTAGCTACCTACAGGTCTTTTCCAACATGATATATATCTCTGTCACAATGTTGCTATATGCCACCACATTCTTTTACTTCACATACCTATATTTGGTCTCAAGAAATTAGGGTCGCTCTTCTTGTAAACATTTTTGTGGGGTGGATTTCAGGTTGCTCAGTTTCTACGAGTGAATGCAGACACTGGCCTCTTCTACTTTGATTCGAGTTATCGCCCAGTTCCCTTAGCTCAGCAGTATATAGGCATTACTGAGCACAATTTTGCTGCTAGAAATGAATTGTTAAATGATATATGCTACAAAAAGGTCTTTATCTCGAGCAATGCCCCTTTTTTTTTTTTTATGTGAATATAGCAGTCACTTATCTATCTGGTAATACTTTCATGTTAGGTTGTTGATTCGATTAAACAAGGTCATCAAGCGATGATTTTTGTTCATTCCCGGAAAGACACTTCAAAAACAGCTGAGAAACTTGTACACGATATTTTACCTTTTCATATTCAGTTTACATTTTTAGACGATGCTTCCAAAATGCATGCATTTGTGGGTTTCCTGAAATCTTAAATAACGCATATGAGGTTGATCTCGCTGAAAAATGGTTTCTCAAAGGGAATTCGAAATGCAGAATTAGAAATACATGACTTTAATAATTTCAGTTTGGCAGGCTGATCTTGCCCAGAAATATGAAACTCTGGATTTGTTCACCAATGAGACTCATCCTCAGTTTCACTTGATGAAGGTAAAGAAAGGAGTATACATCATCCTTTTGAACGTATGTATTGTTTATAATTTCTTAGAATTGCTTTTGCTGTATCTCAGAAAGAAGTCATGAAGTCTAGAAATAAGGATCTTGTCAAATTCTTTGAAGCTGGCTTTGGTATTCATCATGCTGGGATGTTGCGATCTGATAGAACACTTACGGAGAAGCTGTTTTCTGATGGACTCTTGAAGGTACGATATTTGTTCAGAATGCTCTATATTGTTTAAAAGTTCTCTTTTTTCACCAACTTGTTATCGTACAGGTGCTTGTTTGCACTGCAACTCTAGCGTGGGGTGTAAATCTACCTGCACATACAGTTGTAATTAAGGTATGGTTATGTGAAGACATATCTGTCTTTAGTTGCTTTCACAAATAAATGTTTATAAAGCCAAACTTCACTTTTTCATCCGTGACTTTGGGATATCAATAAGTGGTGTTCTTCAATGTAGTTATATCACATTATCTTATAGCTCCATATGTTCGGTTGATTTTTAGGGAACACAACTGTATGATGCCAAGGCTGGTGGGTGGAAAGACTTGGGAATGCTTGATGTCATGCAGGTAAAGGGAAAAAATTTCCTTGGAAAAGGGCATACCATTGCAATATTTTTGGTATTAATATATCATGCTACATATGCGTTAGATCTTTGGAAGGGCTGGGAGACCACAGTTTGACAAGAGTGGAGAGGGAATTATCATCACATCCCATGACAAGCTGGCATACTATCTCAGGTTGCTGACGAGTCAGCTTCCCATAGAAAGTCAGGTATTGGACAAAGACCTCAAGAACTTTGCTTTGTCATCTTGATGCAGAAACCTGCATTTGTAGTTCTTTTTTTTTTTTGAATTCCTCTGGCCATATAGTGATGTTCCAATGTAATTCTTATTTGCAGTTCATAACCTCCTTGAAAGATAATTTAAACGCAGAAGTGGTTTTGGGAACCGTGACTAACGTTAAGGAAGCCTGTGCGTGGCTTGGATATACATATTTGTCAATTCGGATGAAGTTAAATCCTTTAGCTTATGGCATTGGGTGGGACGAGGTACGTTAGTCCTTGCATAGTTTTTTTACTATTTCAAACTGAATATTTTCTAATATCCCTTGGGAACACTTGTTTACCTGGGTAGTCGCCATAGTTAAATGCACTCTGGCTGATGAATACTTCTGTCATTCTCTCCATCTTTCCAAAGTGATATGGGTTTGTTTGCTGTGTTCTAACATTTTGTGCTTGATTGTGTAAGCTCTAGGCGTGTAAATGGAGATCATAGTATCTAGATATTGTTTGTATTCATAATGTGTTTTAAAACCATTTCATAGTTAGACACTCCTGATGAGTTTTTGCTATAGTTATATGTGCTAAACCTATTCTGACCGTACTACTTGTATCAGATAATTGCCGATCCTTCTTTATCACTGAAGCAACGAGCCTTTGTGGCCGATGCTGCACGTTCACTAGACAAAGCTAAGATGATGAGGTTCGATGAGAAAAGTGGAAATTTTTACTGTACTGAGCTTGGACGGGTTGCAAGTCACTTCTATATTCAATATTCTAGTGTTGAAACATACAATGAAATGTTGAAGCGGCACATGAATGAGAGCGAGGTTTTGCTATAGTCATTCTGTTTTTACAACATTTCCTTGTTCTTTGCTGTCTGCTATTTTTCCATTACTTACTGATTTCTATATGCTGGTGTAGATAATTGATATGGTTGCCCATTCTTCTGAATTTGAAAATATTGTGGTAAGAGAAGAGGAGCAGCAGGAACTTGAGACTCTTGCACGCTCTTGCTGTCCCTTAGAAGTTAAGGGTGGCCCTTCTAACAAACATGGAAAAATTTCAATTCTTATTCAGGTCATTTGACTTTCACAATCACTGCAACATTATACCTAAACGGATGGTTTATATGGAATTTTGATATACTGACTTTATTATCTACAGTTGTACATATCCCGTGGGTCAATCGATTCATTTTCTTTGGTCTCTGATGCTTCGTACATTAGTGCTAGTTTAGCACGTATAATGCGTGCTCTGTTTGAGATATGCTTGCGAAAAGGCTGGTGTGAGATGACTTTATTTATGTTGGAATACTGCAAGGCAGTTGATCGTCAACTATGGCCTCATCAGCATCCTCTTCGGCAATTCGATAGGGATCTACCTTTTGATGTAAGGTTCTAAATGCTATTTTGACTTGTAATATGTAGTATTTTTCTCTAATTCATCTTAATTGATCAGACATTAAGAAAACTTGAAGAGCGAGGGGCTGACTTAGACCGTTTGTATGAGATGGAGGAAAAAGACATTGGAGCACTGATACGTTACAATCCAGGGGGAAGGGTATATATAATTCTTAAGTTCACCAAGTTCATGCATGCAAATGTGAAAGAAAATAAAAGACTAACTAGTTTTGACTTTTTGCTCTCCTTGGGGAATCTAGTTGGTCAAGCAACATCTAGGATATTTTCCTTCAATTCAGTTGACAGCTACTGTTAGTCCAATCACCCGCACTGTATTGAAGGTAGCTTATGGAAGGCTTCTTCATTATTTATATTCTTTCTGAAGAAAGTCTATCTTATGTCATCTATCTGGTCACAATTTTTAGGTGGATTTGCTTATAACTCCAGATTTCACATGGAAGGATCGTTTTCATGGTGCTGCTCTTCGTTGGTGGATTCTCATTGAGGTTCTATTATATAATTCCCTATAAGTCTCATGTGTTGCAGTGACAAAGAATGAGAATTTTCTAACGATTCAGTATCTCATCTTATAGCACTACTAACCACTAGGAAGAGACAATACTCTCTGCTAATTACCATTCGTGGATTAGTGTGCTAGTCAACTAATGAATTTCTTTCTTCAATATTCCTTAATCTCTTGGCAGTGTTGATATATTTCAATACTAACGCTTGTGTTGTGATTTTTCTTCAACAGGACACAGAAAATGATTACATCTACCACTCAGATCTTTTCACTCTAACAAAGCGGATGGCTAGAGGAGAATCCCAGAAACTTTCTTTTACCGTGCCGATATTTGAACCACATCCACCGCAATACTATGTTCATGCGGTTTCTGATTCTTGGTTGCATGCAGAGTCTTTCTACACAATCTCTTTCCACAATCTTGCACTTCCAGAGGTATTTTAATTTTAGAGGATGCTATTTCCCCAGTGGTTACAATATCATTCGTACGTTTAATTTATCTGTAAATTTAAGTTCTAACATTCTTCTTCATTCAGGCACGAACATCTCACACAGAGCTTCTAGACTTAAAACCTCTTCCTGTTACTTCTCTTGGGAATAGGTTGTATGAATCTCTTTACAAGTTTTCGCATTTCAACCCAATACAGACTCAGGTTTGAGCATTTTTTGGCCTATGCTTTTCTTATTTGAAATGCTTTTGTTCATCGCTCCTTTTGTTGCTGATTGAAAATCGTATGGTTTGGTTTTGCAGATTTTTCATGTGTTATATCACACAGACAATAACGTTCTTGTAGGAGCTCCAACTGGAAGTGGGAAAACTATATCTGCTGAACTAGCAATGTTGCGTCTCTTCAGTACCCAGCCTGATATGAAGGTATTCTTAGTCTCCCAATTCTGGCTTGTTATTTAGTTTCATTCCATGTTTGGTTTATTCTACATGATTTTGTCTCAGCTGAATTACCAACCCTTTACTAAATCTCTCTCATGATAGTGTTCTATTATGTTACTGATGATGCCTAACTTTTTGTACCATGGAGGTTGTTTACATAGCTCCACTGAAGGCAATTGTTCGAGAAAGAATGAATGACTGGAAAAAGCATCTTGTTGCTCCACTTGGAAAAGAAATGGTATGTGGATCTTGCATGTAATAATAAATATTTCTTTTGAGCATCTATGCATATCGCAGACTCATAATCCACGCTTGCTGTCTATTTCTGCTACCTGATGTTATTTATAACACTTTAATATTTACAGGTTGAAATGACTGGAGATTACACTCCTGATTTAGTAGCTCTTTTGTCCGCAGATATCATCATATCTACCCCTGAAAAATGGGATGGCATAAGCCGTAACTGGCATACGC
Source organism: Lepidium aucheri (assembly GCA_900406435.1). NCBI lineage: Eukaryota > Viridiplantae > Streptophyta > Magnoliopsida > Brassicales > Brassicaceae > Lepidium > Lepidium aucheri. The sequence goes on from OVBA01000928.1 coordinate 19,342, forward strand.
GAAGCTATGTCAAAAAGGTATATTTCTTTGTCGATAGATTACTGAGTCGAATTGCCTTCTTCATGAGCAGTAACTTATGATGTTCTGAGAATATAGGTTGGCCTTGTTATTTTGGATGAGATTCACTTGCTAGGAGCTGACAGGGGACCCATACTTGAGGTAGAAGTTTAAAAACTACCGTATCATATTTCTAAACTACCATGTATAAGATCCACCAATTGCTTAGAAGTTTCCAGTTATCATGACATCTTATATCTCTATGGTCATGGAAAGGTGCTGATATTTCAAAGTTCTGTGTTCTACCCAATTTATTTTCGGCCTACATTTGGTTTCCAGGTTATTGTATCTAGGATGAGATACATATCATCACAGACAGAGCGCTCCGTTCGGTTTGTTGGTCTTTCTACAGCTCTGGCAAACGCAGGGTCTGTATTTTATCTTCTATGTCTCTTTGAAGTTTGCATGCTCTTTTCTGTGTGTATTCTCTTTTGCTTTCGTTTTCTGAAATTAACCATGAGTCATGCAACTGAATATTCAAGCTGGTAGACTGTTTGTCCTTGACCTTACTGTGCTAAAAATACCGTGCTTATAGTGTAATATGTGTGGGAGGGACTTTCTATTTTAACATTATCTGCTAAATTTATAGTGGAAGATGGCATAAAAAAGACCTTACTTTCAATGCTTTTAGTAGCTGTTTCCCTAAATTTCACTTCCAGGATATAAAACTGTTAAATCAACTTCTTCTCTTTAAGTTCTACCTTCTGAGAGATTCTAATTGGCGCATTGGTTTTCTTGGGCCAGCTTTAGCTTATATCATTACTTGATGCTCCATTTTCATGCAGTGATTTGGCTGACTGGTTGGGTGTTGGGGAGATTGGACTTTTTAATTTCAAACCTAGTGTCAGGCCTGTACCAATCGAAGTTCATATTCAGGTAAGTCAATATATTTTCTCTAGTTTGCGTACGACTAATACCTTACTAAAACAAAAAATTATTTACGTCTCCTACACTCTACTTGAGTACCAAAATCTTATTAATTAACCTTTTCGATGGGTAGATTGAAGCTTTGCAACATATGAAAGTTCCAGATTCAAACTTGTTTTTGTTTTCAGGGTTATCCTGGAAAGTATTACTGCCCAAGGATGAATAGCATGAACAAGCCGGCATATGCAGCCATATGTACCCATTCACCTACAAAACCTGTTCTTATCTTTGTTTCATCACGTAGACAGACAAGGCTTACCGCACTGGATCTTATTCAGGTATGATTAATCATCAAACTCAGATATTGAATAATCTTCTGACTGAATGTTATGCTAAAACTTATATCATCTTTTTTCTCTTCTTTTCCTATGATATGAAGTTTGCTGCGTCAGATGAATATCCACGGCAATTTCTGAGTGTGTCAGAGGAAGACTTGCAGATGGTCCTCTCACAGATAACCGACCAAAACCTCCGACATACATTGCAATTTGGCATTGGTTTGCATCATGCAGGTCTAAACGACCACGATAGATCTGCAGTAGAAGAACTTTTTACAAACAACAAAATTCAGGCAATTTCCGTAACTCATGCTTTCTCCTCCCTTTACTGTATCCATGGTTACCCTTTTACATTACAGTCGATGATGAATTCCATGCTTCCACTGCAGGTTTTGGTCTCAACAAGTACCTTGGCATGGGGAGTGAACCTACCAGCTCACTTAGTTATTATAAAGGTAGAAAAGCAGATACTCGGCTATGACATTGATTTGGTGTCGACTGGATATTATACTATTTTCTCCAATGGTATCCATTGTAGATGCTTGGGTACACTTTCTTAGGATTTTTCATCTAATGCACTGTCCTTTCTCTATGGTATTGTTGTTTTTTGCAATGTCTCATATCAGGGAACGGAATATTTCGATGGGAAAACCAAAAGATATGTTGACTTCCCTCTTACAGAGATCTTGCAAATGATGGGCCGTGCAGGACGTCCGCAGTTCGACCAACATGGGAAAGCAGTTATTCTTGTACATGAACCTAAAAAAAGCTTTTACAAGAAGGTCAAACTCAATTGGAATTCTTTTGCAACTTTTTAAATATCGATTGTATACATTAACCTCAAAAGATCATATGCTCTCTAAATGCAGTTCTTGTACGAACCATTCCCCGTAGAAAGTAGCTTGAAAGAGAAGTTGCACGATCACTTCAACGCAGAAATAGTCTCTGGGACAATAGGCAACAAAGAAGACGCAGTGCATTATCTTACATGGACTTATTTGTTTCGTAGATTGGTAAATATGCTTCTCATTCTATCAAAAAGCGAGATACAACTTGAGAAATTGATTCTGGTGCCTATGAAAAATTGTGCTAAATGCATGATCAGTTTCAAGCACGGCCTTGGAAACTCTCCACCAATTTGAATCCAACAGCCGAATTTTCCTTCTCTTTTTGGAGTTTTCTACCTCTGTAGAATAACCTGTTCATGATACATTCTTGGTGTTGATATAACAGATGGCTAATCCTGCTTACTATGGGCTAGAAGGTACTCGAGATGAAACAGTTTGTTCCTATCTTTCAAGGTAATTATTAAAGTCATTAACAAAAAGAAGATTTCTCTTATACAGCCAATGAAACATTGTGTAAGTGGTTGGCTTTTCTCGTAGATTGGTACAAAACACATTTGATGATCTTGAAGATAGTGGATGCCTCAAAGTAACTGAAGATAGCGTGGAGCCTATGATGCTGGGTACCATAGCGTCACAGTATTACCTTGGCTACATGACTGTGTCTATGTTTGGCTCTAATATAGGTCCAGACACGTCGCTTGAAGTAAGAATCTGAACCAATGAACTCTAGTGTTTGTCAAAACACGATTCTGTTTTTTTCCTTTTTCTTTTAACCACTGCCCTTTAGGCTTTTTTGCATATCTTGGCCGGTGCATCTGAGTATGATGAACTTCCTGTGCGGCACAACGAGGTCTGTTTCTTTGTCCATATTGAAATATATATATATTTTATCTTTAGAAAACTTTTCAGTGCTAAGCTTGTGTACAATTTTCGCTCTTTCTGTTTTTCTATGCGTTCTTCTTCCTTAGGAAAATTACAACAAAACACTGTCAGAGAAAGTTCGGTATCAAGTGGATAATAACCATCTAGATGATCCTCATGTTAAGGCGAATCTGCTGTTCCAGGTATGTATTTTTCCACATTACCATACGTTGAAGGATTAACAAAGATTCAAACTGTATTTATGATTGTGACTGTCATTATGACTTCGAGTGTTCCAGGCACATTTTTCTCAGTTGGCACTTCCAATCAGTGATTATAATACGGATTTGAAGTCAGTACTAGACCAAAGCATTCGGATCCTCCAGGCCATGATTGATATCTGCGCAAATAGTGGATGGCTCTCAAGCTCACTGATATGCATGCACCTTTTGCAAATGGTCATGCAGGTACTTTACTGTGGATTACTACTCTTATCTTATTCTATTTCTCTAGAAGCAGCCAGTACCAATGAAAATTGTTTATTTTCTGCCAATGGAGAACTCTTTTACTTAATTAGATTCTCTTGTTAATACTAGGGCATGTGGTCCGATCAAAATTCATCATTATGGATGATCCCATGCATGAATGACGATCTTCTAGGATCTCTGACATCAAGAGGAATTCACACGCTGCATCAGTTATTAGATCTTCCAAGGGAAACTCTACAAAGTATAATTGGAAACTTCCCTGTATCAAGATTATCTCAGGTACCAAACATCTCTCAAATTTGCTCACAACTGTTTCTTTTTTTATGCATCTAATACTACGGTTATCCCGTGGGCTTGTCTAACTAATCTTGATAACTCTCTTGTCCTACTTAGGATCTCCAACGATTTCCGCGAATTCAAATGAATGTGAGACTCCAAAAGAAGGATTCCGATGGGAAGAAAAAGCCCTCGACGCTGGAAATCAGATTGGAGAAGATATCAAAAAGAAATAGCTCGAGGGCGTTAGCCCCTCGTTTCCCTAAGGTTGCACTTAAAACTTACGCAAATTACTTTTTGAGTCGAAACAAAAATGTTTTATTATTCATTACATTTACTTTTGGGTTATAGGTGAAAGACGAAGCGTGGTGGCTGGTGCTTGGTAATACTTCAACTTCTGAACTCTTTGCTGTGAAGAGAGTTTCATTCACTGGTCGTCTGATCACACGCATGGAGTTACCTCCCAACATAACATCTCTTCAGGTTTAACTTTTATTCTTTTTATTAGTCAAATCAATCTCCCATACACTTCTGTCTTCTCATATATTATTGCTGAATTTTGTCTTCTTTACTTTGGTCAGGATACGAAACTTATCTTAGTTTCGGATTGTTATTTGGGGTTTGAACAAGAACACTCAATTGAGCAACTTGTACGGCGCGGATGATAGATCATAGTTACTATTAAACCCCATCATTTTGTTCGAATTTTTTTTTTCATGTTGAAAATTTCCCGTAATCGTTTTCCTTTTTTTTTTTGGTCAAAAGTTTCCCGTAATCTATATTTCTTACCTCTTCATGTAAAAATCACAATTACAAAACGCTCAATTTGTGCAAGCTAGTTACAGATTATTGGGCTACATAATGAATTATGAGCTTAAACAAAAAATGTGTTTACTCGGTGTGTGGTAAAGAATGTGTTCGGGTTTATTATTTTGGTCGTTCAATGTCTGCTTTCTAAGTAGAAATTATAGTTACAGAAGAAAAGCAGAATCTATTCGACTAATACATAAAATTAAAAAGACTTCTCTCCTCTCTCTTGCAAAAACATCACCGATCTCTCTTTTCTAGTAATTGGTGTCTCTCATTGCCACCAGAAAAAGAAGCTCTCCGCTTTATGTCTTCCCACTGGTACTTTTACCTTAACACGTCGTAGATATGAGATTCATCTTCTCTTTAGTTTCTCTCCCAAGAATTTTTATGAAGCTGTTTGGTTCTTTGGAGCACATCACAAGGTCTTTTTTATTCTAGTTTTAATGTCTCATATTTAGATTTCAATAAAGTATGGTTTGTCACCATCCAAATCTTGTCAAGGCTTTCCATTATTCTAACAATTTTTAGATATGTGTCAGTTCGTCAAATTCCATCAAAGTTGTTGGTTTCCATTTGTTGTTGTGATTTCTACTTACTTTTAGGAGAAGTAAATCTCTGCTATATTGTAGTAACCTAAATTGGTATTCATAGATGGTTTTCATTGTTGGAGTATATTTAAATGCAACTGTTTCTAAGGAATTTGTAGAGAAAATCAACTGGTTCAATTAGGTTTTACGAAGTAGTTGCTTCTCCATAACACCATCAAAGTAAAAAGACAGAAGCATCTTTTAAGTCTACATAACTCACAAAAATGCTAATTATCTTAGCTTTGGTTGATTAAATCTGAATTTATGTAAGCTGTTGTTGGTACATGGCCCACTAATGGCCCATTTCCACTTAGACCAGGCCCAGTTGCAGCCCGCAAACTCGTAGAGAGTAATCCGGCCTGTATCCAAGGATGAAGGCCTCCGAAGAGAGACGAAGCTAATCGATCTTAAGTGCCGAGTCTTGCGCCGAAGGATTAGGAGGCAGCTGGACGGATTCAAATGGAGTAAAAAGCGGAGAAATGAAAGAGAACAGTTAGGAAATTAGATCTATAAATAAGTAAGCTCGAGTGCAAGAAAAAAGGCAATTGTAATCAGAGAAATTGTATGATCCAAAACATTAATCAATACAACAATTTTCTTCTTCCTTAGTTCTGTTCTATTTTTGATCTACTCAAATCCTTATTCGTTCTAGCCTCAGAATTTGATCTCTAGCATCAACAAATTGGCGCCCACCGTGGGGCTGAAGCGTAGATCTGAGAGAATTCGAGCTAGGAGAGGGATCGAGCAATCGCAAAACCTTGAGCAGACGAATAACGATAATGAGGAGATATCTGCATCACAGATCCAACCACCGTTAAATTCCGGATTGCCTGCTAGGCCAGCCGCTCAAAATACTGCGTCTCAACGCGGACAAGCTCTAAACGATTTAAAGTAGTTAATGACCGACTTTGTCGAGCAGAACAATCAGCAAACTACGCAGATCATAGCAAGGCTGAATTATCAAGAGGAGCGTTTTAACGAGCTACAAGCATCAATTTCGCAGCCCAACCTAGGAAATCGGGTCCAGGAGAATGTAGCCATAAACGTCAATCAAAATAACGAAAATAATAATCAAACGAATCTGAATGGAATTCCGCCCACCTCAAACGCTAATATGGAAAACAACGAATTATTCGAAAGAGGAATTCAGGAGATGCGCACATTGATCGCAAATCAGCAAACTGAGCACGCAATGATGAGATCGCAGATCCATCGCGCAACCACCGCAGCGCTAGATATCCAGTGCGTAATCGAGCTAACGCGCCAAACACCATTCACAAATCGGATAATGAGCACAATCATAAGAGACATCGGAAAAGTTAAGGTTCCAACGTTCGAAGGAAATGCAGACCCGGTTGCTCATTTAAAAATATTCCGCTTGGCAGCGATGAAAACTCATTTTAATGACGAAGAGCGAGATGTCAGTTTATGTCGATTATTCTCCGAGAACCTCGCTGGATCAGCCCTCGACTGGTTCTCATCATTGAAACCGAATACGATTGATAACTTCGAGCAGTTGGCCGAGGGGTTCCTCAAACATTTTTCAATGTTTATCCAAAAACGAACCTCGGCAGATAACCTGTTTGCAACGGTACAACAGTGAAATGAGCCATTGCGGGACTATTTGAACCGTTTTAAGGAAGCAAGAACTCTAAGCATAAACATAACAGACGAAGTGGCTATTTGCACATTAAAAATGGGCCTGTGGCCAAAATCGAGCTTCCGAGCTGAAATGTTTTTGCGGCCCTCTGATAGTTTTGACGACGCGCTTCACCGAGCTACTAATTTTATCGAGTGGGAGGAAACAAGTAGATTAGAACTCGATAAGAAAGGCAGAAAGGAAGACAGTCACGAGGATTATCGACGAAACTATAAGAAGCCATTTAGAGAAATCGGCCAAAGCCAGGGAAAGCACGCATACGCAGTAGGAGGGTCGTACAAAAGAGATAAATGGGAGTATGATCCGTCTAAATTCTGTGATTATCACCAGGCTAAAGACCACTCTATGGACAATTGTACAGTAGTACAACATTTAAAAAAAAATAACCAATGGAAAGATGGAATGCGAAAACAAAGGTCTGAGTCCAGAGATGACCACGATTTAAATAAAAGAAAGCGAGGAAATAACAGTGAGCAACGGGAATATCAAGAAGTGGAAATCGAAAATCAGAAGCAGGTAGATTTACTTTTCTACGATGCTTATAAGCGGATGAATTTTGAGGACTCAGAAATGAACAAGGATAAAACTCCACTCACTAGCTTTGATGGAACCACAAGTTTCTCCTTAGGAACCATCACATTACCTGTAGTCACTCATGAAATACGTAAACTCGTAAAATTCATGGTCGTGGACAAACCGACACCTTTTAACGCTATCCTCGGACGACCTTGGCTATACAGTATGAAGGCGGTAGCCTCAACTTATCACCAATGTGTAAAATTCCCAATTAGCAATGGAATTGGGGTTTTCCGAGCAAGGCAATCTGCGTCAAGGGGATGTTACAGAAAAGCATTTGAAAAATTGCGAGGTGAAACCTTATAGCAACTAGAGAAGAAAAGTGTCAATAATACAGCAAAACCCAGATTATCATCTTTAGAAAGCGTAGTAATTGACACGACATTCCCCGACCGAAAGGTGAAAATCAGGGTAGATCTCGAGCCAAACATCAAAACCGAGCTAGTTAATTTCTTAAAAGAAAACAGAAAAACGTTCGCATGGGAACCATCCGATATGACAAGAATAGACATCAAAGTCACTTTGCATGAACTAAAAGTTGATCTGAAATACAAACCGGTTAAACAAAAACGAAGAAAACTACGCCCTGAGTAATCAGCTGCAGTCAAGGAGGAAGTGTATCGATTACTAAAAAACGGGTCGATTAAAGAAGTGAAATACCCTGACTGGCTAGCCAGTCCGGTGGTAGTGAAAAAGAAAACCGGTAACTGGAGAATGTGCGTTGACTTTACAGACCTAAATGAGGCCTGCCCATAGGATAGTTACCCCATACCTCATATAGATCGAATTGTAGAAGCAACCGCGGGCCACAAATTAATGTCATTCATGGATGCCTTTTCGGGGTATAACCAGATATTCATGCACCCCGACGACCAAGTAAAAACTTCCTTCATAACGGACCAGGGAATATATTGCTATAAGGTAATGCCTTTCGGACTGAAAAATGCGGGCGCGACTTACCAACGATTAGTAAATAAAATGTTTGCCGAGCAAATAGTAAAAACCATTGAAGTTTACATCGACGATATGCTCATAAAAAGCATGGTTTCAAAGGATCACGTCAAACAGCTGCGAAGGTGCTTCGAGACGTTAAACCAATATAATATGAAGCTTAACCCGTCAAAATGCTCCTTTGGGGTCACCTCGCGCGAATTCCTTGGATACCTCGTCACTGAGAGAGGAATAGAAGCAAATCCAAAACAAATAGACGCTCTATTAGGCCTCACCACACCAAAAAATCCAAAGGATTTTCAACGTCTAACTGGAAGAATTGCGGCACTGAACAGATTTATCTAAAGATCAACTGATAAGTGCCTCCCTTTCTACAAGATGTTAAAGGGAAAACAAGTAGGGGAAAGTTGCAGTTCGACTGGAACGACGAATGTCAGAATGCTCTCCGCGAGCTAAAGAAATACCTCGCCGAGCCGCCTATCTTGGCAAAGCCAGTAACCGGGGAACCATTTTATCTTTACATCACGGTCTCGGAGTCAGCTATCAGCGGTGTGCTTGTCCGAACTGACAGAAACGATCAAAAACCAATTTATTACGTAAGCTCTATGCTTGTTTTAGCAGAAGTAAGATACCCGATTGAAGAAAAGTTAGCACTAGCAGTTGTCACTTAGGCTAGGAAGCTAAGACCTTATTTCCAATCGCATCCGATAGTAGTAATGACCTCACAACCCCTCAGAACGATTCTGCACAGTCCCAGCAAGTCACGAAGACTAGTAAAATGGGCTATCGAGCTCAGTGAGTATGACATTGAGTATCGGATCCGTACAAGCATAAAGTCTCAAGTACTGGCTGACTTCGTCGTGGAGCTAGCTCAAAATAACGAGGTCGGGTTAGCCTTAAGCAAGAAATGGGAACTACATGTCGACGGAGCATCGTCAAAGCAAGGAGCAGGAATCAGCATACGACTAGTGTCCCCGACCGGCGAGCTGATTGAGCAATCTTTCCGCCTGTGCTTTGATGCATCAAAAAACGTCGCAGAATACGAGGCGTTAGTAGCCGGTCTAAGGTTAGCCGTGAGCCTTGGGGTAAAAGAACTAACGGCTCACATGGATTCACAGCTTATCTCCAGCCAAATAAAAGGAGAATATGAAGCAAAAAATGAAAAGATGAACGCGTACAAAGAGCTCGTAAGCGGAGTAATCAAGCACTTCGACACCTTCGAGCTCAACAAAATCCCAAGAGGAGACAATACCGCAGCAGACGCTCTCGCACCACTAGCCGCAACTTCCGATCCCAAAGCAAAAAGAATAATACCTGTTGAACATATTAAAAGGCCAAGCATTGACCCGGAAACAATAATGACAGTTGATCGTGCCTCGGGTGACGGAAATGATGCAACCGACGGCAGTAAACTCGTTTCCATCAAGGAGGATTGGCGCAATCCAATTCAACGGTACATTCAAACTGGAGAACTACCCCTAGAGAAGTGGGAAGCTCGGAAGTTGAAATTACAAAGCGCGAGGTATACGCTAGTAAATAACCAACTCTATAAGAGGAGCATATCAGGTCCCTACCTGAGATGTGTGAACGACAAAGAAGCAGCTGAGGTCCTGAGCCAAATGCATGAAGGAAGATGCGGTAATCATGCAGCAGGTCGAGCTTTGGCAATTCGGATCAAGAGGCAAGGATACTATTGGCCAACGATCGTCTCTGACAGTGAAAGGTATTCCCAAATATGCCAGAAATGCCAAAGACACACATCAATGATTAACCAACCAGCCGAGCTCTTTAGCTCGACAACAATTCCCTATCCATTCATGAGATGGTCAATGGACGTGGTAGGGCCATTACAGCCATCTGAACTACGGCGGGTCCATTTTCTTCTCGTCTTAACCAACAACTTCTCAAAATGGGTCGAAGCAGAAGCATATACAAATATTACAGGGACCCAAGTGTCGGAATTTCTATGGAAAAACATAGTATGCCATCACGGACTCCCAAGCGAGATTATAACCGACAACGGAACGAATCTAACTTCAAAACCCGTCAAGGAATTTTGTAGTAAATGGAAGATAAAGCTGTCAACCTCAACTCCGCGCTACCCACAAGGGAATGGGCAGGCCGAGACAACGAATAAAACCATCCTAAGTATTCTTAGGAAGCGCCTCGAATCAAAGAAATCAGGATGGTACTCCGAGCTAAACGGCATACTATGGGCATACAGAACATCGCCGAGAAGGGCCACAGGGGAAACCCCTTTTTCCCTGCTATACGGAATAGAGGCCGTGGTGTCAGCTAAAGTCTCAGTCATGAGTCTAAGAAGAGCTCAAGCCCCGGAGATAGAACGCGTAAATACCGAAATGCTTGAGCACGTGGTTGACCTGATAAAAAAAAAGACTTGGCCAATATAAGGCTACAGAATTACAAAAACACAATCTTGAGGTTTTATAACACCAAAGTTAACTTAAGAAGACTACGCGTAGGCAACTTGGTGCTAAGAAAAGTGTTCGAAAACACTCGCGAGCTAAATGCGGGAAAGCTGGGAACCACTTGGGAAGTCCCTGTACAAAATCAAAAGTGTAGACTCCGGAAAAACAGAGCTAAGACCATGGAATGTAATGAACCTTAAAAAATTTTACTACTAAAGAAAGAAACGAAATAAGCAGCTCGAAACGCAGATGAACTACGTAAGGCTTGATCCTCTTGAAGAGGTACGTAGGCAGCTTGCTAAAACAAGTGCAGCCTGAATAAAAAAAAGAGAAAAAGGGGAGAAGTGGCAAAGTGGCAAAGTACTGATTAAACAAAAATTACTTAGATTAACAAAGAAAATGAAGCTTAGCGACAAAATAAATAAGGATCAAAAGTTCAAGCGACTACAAAAGAAGGGTCTGACCCAATACATACAAACCAAGTTACTTAAATAAAAGATATAAGCTACGCGTCTAGCTCGTAGTCTGAGACTTCTTCATATTCAGCTACTCTTTCTTTGCAAAGCTCAATGCAATCGACAGTCTCTTTCTCGAGGTCCAGGATGTTACTCCGAACCCTGGCCAGCAAAGCTAAGTTGCTAAGGGCTTCGCGGGCTTTCAGCTCTCCCCCAACTGCTTTCTTCTTCCTACTCCACTTCTCAGCAAATGCAACCTTAGCCTGGTGCAAAGAAGAAACAGCTGCAGACTTTTCGAGCTTCAGAGCCTCTAACTCTGAAGTCAGCTTTTCGACAGCGACTCGGGAAGCCTCGTGTTATTTTTGAAGCTCAGCGCACGCCTTGGCCTCCTGGTCAAGTCTCCACTGAAGATTGCGATTGAGCATCTGAGCCGACTCAGCCCGCAACAAGGCTTCGAAATGCGCGCCCTCGAGCCGTTCGCGCTCCTTCTCTTCCTTTAGAAATGCTTCTTCCTGCTCGTCGAGCCTGCCAGCTAGCTCGTCTCGTGCAGCTTTGAGGTCGTGTGTTTCCTCCTTATGCTTCGCAATAAGCTCCCTCGTACGTTTCTCGACGAAGTCGATGTACTTGTTCAGCATCACAACTCCCTAAAATAAAAGGGGGCAAAAAGTAGTACAATTAACAAAGAGAAAAGCCAAACATAACAAAGTAAAAATCCTAGTTAGAACGTACCTTAACGCTGGTGTCGGCCACAGCCTTGTACTCCGCGCCGAAGATCATCTCTTCTACCGGAGGAATATGCATCTCCGGAGTCCTAAACTTCAACAATACAACTCGAGGATCTTGAGGGGGTCGGCTACTGGTTTTTGCGGCTCCAGATGCGCCACCTACCCCGGGAAACAGAGTCTCATTCCCATCCTCCAGCGTGGAGCACGGAGTAATTGTTGTCGCCTCCGTCGAGCTAGGCAGAGGCGGAAGAGGAGCCAGAGTTTGAGTGGAAGAGGTCATCATCTCGGCAGCTGCCGGAGCCGATGTCGAAACTATGGGAGCAGTATTCTCCTCGGACCACCCTCCATCAACCTCCATACATTCAGAGGCAGGCACTAATTGGACTACGCCTACGTCCAACGATTCTCCTCCTGTTTGAGCAGGCGCCTCCTCCATATGGACGTCTTGGGAAACCTCTTCTGATATCAGAGGAAGCGCCAGAGGAGCAGATAATCCCGTGGAAGGAACTAAGTCTTCCATGGTAACCCCAGCAGTGAGGTCCCGCGACAAGTGAGCTGGGAGAGATATCAGCATTCTATTCGATGCTCGTTTGGCCCGTGCCTTTTTCTTCGGTTTCGAGCTGACGCGACTAGATAAGGAGACACCTGAAACTAAAAGCAAAAAGAAAAGGAGAGAAGACGTTTCAAGGCGTCAATAAAAGCAAAAACACTTAACACTTTATAAATTCTTAAAAGTAAAACCGAACTTAGCTGCTCGAGGAGACCAAAGTGCAGCGTCGAGCCTCTCTCGCGAAAAGGAAGTCCAAGCTGCACCGCTGCCTCTAAGTGTTGCGGTGAACTCTATGATCTCCGGCGACGAGGAACAGCTAAAACTTCCTGATGGAATGAAAAGAAAAAATGTTAAAACCTTGTGTAAACCAAAAAGAAACAAAATTGCGAAAGCAGCGATGCCCCAATGCCCAGCGAGCTCATGTGCCCACGAAGTGCGGATCCGCTCCACTGGAAAATCACCAACGCTCGCAGGACAGACCTTGAAAAAGAAATACTGGTCCGACCTCTTTGTGTCCTTATTGGGGAGGTCNTGTCCTTATTCTGGAGGTCGTCCACGATCTTGAGATCCCTCCGAGGTGAAAGGTAATAGGTGCCTTGACCTCTCAAGTTCTTCTTCAGGCTACAGAGCCACCGCAGATCCTATCCGCACATCAGGCGTCCGACCTCGATAGCCTGAGTGACAATCGCCAAGCCAGTTCGGATAACTGACGGGCAGGCCTACGTAAGGCATAGACCCACGGCGTCCAGCCACTCTAGTAGCTCACGGGGAATCGGGAAACGGAGCCCACACTCTTTGAAATAGAGAGCATGGGAGCAGAGGTATCCCTCCAGGAGGACTTCCGGCGACATTCCAGGTCGCGGAACTAATGTGATAACTTCCTCCGGGAAGCTGTACTTCTCGCCAAAAAGGTTGAGAAGCTTCCGAGTAAAAACAGACCGAGGATGAGGACCGAATTTCTCCTCTCTGACCAACTGAACCGAGCGGAAGACCTCATCTTCGACGAAGCCATCGACATAATCAATAACATCCTCGTCGGAGGAGCTACTACTCGCAGTGGACTGTGGCGAGTTTCGGGTCCTTTGTCGTTTCCTCCGATTGCACCGCTGCTGAGGGCGAGCGACTTCGGCACTCTCGGTTTCCTCAGACGAAGGACAGGATGTCGACGACATTGTAACCGTAATAGAGATTGAAAATCAAAGAAATCGGAAATGAGAAGAATGGAAATGATGATACCTTTGAAAATGCAAAAATGGTGGTCTCGTGAATACTCCGGGGAGAATATGAGGAAGCAAGGAAAGTAAATCGTCTTTAAATCCCGACCTCGAAAACTGGCGCACGCGACGATGAGCGCCACGTGTCGTGCAAACACCCAAAAGCAAATCCAACGGAGCTCCTAACTTGCACGCCTGCGGAAACTGTAGGCTCGCCATGCCGATGTGCGCCATGTGGCACATTAGCAGTAAAAGCGCATCTGACGACCGAGAAGAAAACACGCGTAAGAGAGTCGCGTATCTAAGAACCGCTTGGGTAGTGCACGACTACACTACAATGACAATTGCCTAGAAGCATTTGGGCTAGGCCCGTTAACACCAAAACGGCGAAAAAGCAAAAGCCCAAAAACCAAAAGCCCTTAGGGTAATTGCAGGGACATAAAGCCTTGCCCACTGGACTGATCACCCGGTGGCAAAATAAACAAAGTCCCGATTAAAAACAATAAAGAATCAGCGCAAACTCATATAAATTCAAAGCTCGAGCTACTGTTGTCTTGAGACCAACAAGTAGCTCGGCAAATAAAAACAACAATCTAGGACGACGACTTGTTCGTCTTATTACAATAAATGTTCAAATAACAATAAAAAGAGGGAGTGCAATAAAGCAAACAAGGATCAATCAACTTGTCGAGCTTGGTCAACAAGATCAGCCATGGGAGTGTCATAATCTATTAAGCCTTCCAGACCACATCCTTCCGAAGTGGTGACACCAGTCAGGTCAGAGACAACAGCCATCCCGAGGTCAAGCTCCAAATCCAGCTGCTTGTTTTTCAAACGAGTTTTCTCCTTGTCAAGGTTCAGGTTGCCTCTTTTAATCAAGCCAATGAGGTCGAGACGAGCATCTATGTCAGCTACTTTGGCCTCCAGCTCGCCCTCTAAGCCCCGTTTGTCAAGGCGAGTCTTGAACAAGGAATAACACTCTCGGAACTTCGCGGTCAACTCTTTCGAGGAAGAATCAATCGCCGCCTCGATGGCGGTCTCCCGCGCCTCGCGTTCTTGTTGTAGCGTGTCCTCAAGTTTGGCGACTTTATCATTTAATAAAGATAACTCAGAATGTAACTCTTGAATCTCTGCCAAGTTCTTCGTCTTGCGATCCTGAGCAAAACTCAGCATATTGGTAAGTTTGTCAACCATTTTACTCGGTTCCTTTGTCGTCGGATCTGGAAGCTTGGCCTCATAGCCACCAATGCACTTGTTCAACGCCCCGACAGCCTATGGTAAACATAAATAAGGTTACACACAGGAAAACAGGGTCGCGATTCCGAAATGACGAACATGAAGGAATCAAACTTACATAGCCAAAAGCTTCCAGGGCCTCGGTGTAGTTGGCTCTCTCAGACATGTCTTTTAGTGCGGGCATAGCACATCCTCGGGGTTTGAAGTGCCTGAGAACAATAGCCATGCCGTGACGGTCTTCTATAATCAGGCAATCTTTGTTATGTGTGAAACTCCATTGGAACTTGGGCGTTGAAGACGACGAACTTCGACAATGCCAATGTGTCGAGATCCTAGAATCAGTATCTTTAGGGATCTCGCGATCACCGTTTCCTTCATCCTCTTGCACATCGCTCGACGTACGAGCTCGTTTACAGGAAGGTTCGACCAAACTGGATCTTTTCTCTACAGCCTCGGATTGATCAGGATCAGTCTGAGGTGTAGGCGGCATTTCGCCTTTGTCAGCGGAAACCCGACATTTGTAAACAAGAGAACGCAATCGAAAGTTACCATGGTAGGAGGACACGTTCGAATCTTGGGATTTCCCTAAGAAAACATGAAAATTAAAAGACAGGGTGAATGGAATCATTCGATCTCCTAAAAAAAACACGCAATTAAGATACGAAAGTAAAGTGTAGTGGGAGATTTCGAACTCCAAGATCGCTCTGCCACCGAAGAACTATTTTCACCCATGAATGCTCGCTAAGAAGTTACAACTTTGAGTGGAGCCTGGAAGCATACTTTGCAGATGGTCTTATATATAAGCGACTAAAGAAAGGCATCAAGGCGAAAGAATATTCCCGTAATTCAACAAATTAGCTTTTATCGCGCCGCCTAACCAACATTTATTTCGAAATTCGAAAAGTGAGATTGAAGTATATCGGTTTCGAGAATCTAGCTCATAGGTTTGGCATAGTTACCGAACCATATGAACTGGGGGGTTGTTGTTGGTACATGGCCCACTAACGGTCCATTTCCACTTAGACCAGGCCCAGTTGCAGCCCGCGAACTCGTAGAGAGTAATCCGGCCTATATCCAAGGATGAAGGCCTTCGAAGAGATGAAGCTAATCGATCTTAAGTGCCGAGTCTTCCGCCGAAGGATTAGGAGGCAGCTGGACGGATTCAAATGGAGTAAAAAGCGGAAAAATGAAAGAGAATAGTTAGAAATTAGATCTATAAATAAGTAAGCTCGAGTGCAAGAAAAAAGGCAATTGTAATCAGAGAAATTGTATAATCTAAAACATTAATCAATACAACAGTTTTCTTCTATTTTTGATCTCTAGCATGAACTATGTTTCTTACATGCTTGCTAACCTTTGCTAATTGTTAATTAAATTCTTCTTTACGGGAAAAAGAAAACAAAAAAAGACTTATAAATTCATATCCATAATTTGATGTCCTTTTATTTGATTTAAACGAGTCTGTTTCAAGACTACATTGTAACAAATTGACCAAACGAGAGAGCGAATGACTTAGAGTAGAATGATTAATCTTCGTCACTGTCATAAACCATGGCCATACGACGATGAGTCGGAGCTTTTCTCGGAGGAGACTCCTCGTCAGACTCAATTCCTTTCCTTTTTCGGCCACTTCCACGGTGGTCCTTTGCAGTCCTAACTCCCTGCATTAAACGCATTTCACCCACACCATAACATAAACATTACAATCTCAATGATGTTCTTCATTAACAACAATAGTTGAAAGAATTTTTAAATTTGGGCGTACCTCTTCCTCTTCTTCGTCTTCCTCTGAATATCTGTTTGCTCTTTTATCCTCTTCCTCCTCCTCCTCATATTCTTCTGCATCTTCCTCATACTCATCTTCTGGCTCCTTGACCCTTTTACGAGGCGGTGACTTTTCTTCCTCTTCTTCTTCTGTCTCATACTCTGATTCCTCTCTCTCACTCTCAGAATACTCCACTTGTCGTCTTGACGGCCTGGACGAAGTCATTGAAGACCTTCCCGAAATGCCTTTGTGGCTCTGGTTTAACCCCAAGGAGAAGCAGTTACAAATTTTAAAATTTTCCAAGTTTTTGTTGCTTTCAAGACAGGATATGATCTTTTGCTTACCTTCTTGGCATTCATAATGCGTCGTTCCCGTTGCGCTTCAGCTTCAAGTTCCTCCTCGTAGCCACGGTTTGAGCGGTGTGAACCATAGTGGTCTGTCTCTTCATCCTGGTTCCAAAAAACAATCAGTCGTTACTTACACATGGAATCTTTGCTTTCCAACATGGAAAGAACATAAAGTACACAAACTAATAAAACAAACCTCGTCAAGAGCATCTTCCAAGTACCCGGTGGAAAGTTGTCTTCTTTCAACAGGAAGTGGATATTTGCGCTTAATTTTCTCCCTTGCCTGACTCAGCTTTGTACTAGCCTTGAGGTTTTGGCTTTCCGCCTTCAGAATTTGAGATATTACTGAGAAAAGTCTACAAACACTACAACACAACAACTGGATTGTTGGAGCTCAATTAAAATGTTACCTTTTCTCTCTTCTCCTTCTCCCTCTCAGGGTCAATGTCAGTGACGCAGTTCTTAACTTTGAAGGCCTTCTTGTGCCTCGAGTCAACAAGGGCAGTCAAAAGCCTATGGGAGTTTGACGTTAGAGATGATGGGATGAATCTCATTTTCTTCAAAATTCTTCCTTGTGATTGAAGGATCCCCTACACAAACATCCAGATAAAAAGAGCTTAGATATAACAAAGTTTTATTCTCAAAAAAAAGGACGACTAAGGAATATAGGAGAAATTGGTGTCCCCTTGAGAATTTTTGCCATATCATACAGAGAATCGTATGTCATCTGAAACTAAACAGTTGATCGCTTATTCGCAGGAGCCTGAAACAGCTATAAATGGAACACTAACTAAGGCAGAAAAAATGAAGAAATAACACCTTTTCATGTTTGATAAAGAGGTGATTCTGGTCTTGTTGTGCATCTTGTTCGGTTATATCAAGAACTTCGTTACCTATCAATAGCTGTAAGCTTCCATCTGACCACCTTACAAACCGAGCATTACTTTCACTCTGCATATGAACATAACGAGACATTAGTAGACTGCAGCAAAATGAAAGGAAAAAGTAGAAGAAAATAAATGTAGAACCCAACAAAACCAAGATAAACCATATATGGGCAAACTTCCAATGTAGCCCAAAGGTTTAGAAGAACTCTTGAAGAGAGACATCACAAAATTTCATTCCAACCATATGAACATAAGTCCATAATGAAAAGCAAAAAGCCACCTAATTCGGAATACATAAATTGCATCAAAAGTAAGCAATTCTATCAATTATTCACCATTAAGCATGTTATTTTTATCAGCCAATTTTACCAACAAATGCCTATCTATGAAATTGGTAAGATCAGAGTGATACTAGCCACAGGCGAATAGGCTTAGCTTCACCACAGCTTGTATGAAATATTTGAAAGCAAAAAAGGTTTTTCAAAGTGTTCACTTACATATGTTTTTCCATCTCGACCCTTAACAAACCTATGGCGAACAATATTATTTTCCAGACGGATACGCTTCTTTGCTGCAGGTTCATCTGTTACAAATCTGTCTTCTTCCACGAATGTTTTTGCATCAAATGGTTTTGGATCAATGCCCATGATATTGGAAACCTTTATCATGTTCATCTGAAAAAGACCAAAGAGAAGAGGTGATGGGAGGAAGAGCATCTTGGCTACAAAACATCTTACTACATAGACAGCTAGGAAAAAACGATGCAATTGGCCTTTCATGCTAAGTAAATGCAGAAGCATGTACATCACTGAATAGCACTCTTCTGTACATCATTGGCCTTTCATGCATGCTACGTAAATGCTGAAGCATGTTTCGATGCAATTGGTTCTCCACACAAAATACATCAGATATTCAGACATTTTGATAACTTGAAAAATCAGAAAAGAAAAATCAAATTGATAGCAAACTATTGATTTGAGGCCACGTCAGCAGAGAATATTGTAGCAACCTAAAGCATATCTACCTTTACGGGATCACCTGGAGGAGGGCGGAAAGGGACCTCCACTTCCAAAGGAGGGCCAACTGGCTTCTCCCTGTACCTAGCTTCAACATGCTCAGTTTCTGATTCGTATTGAGGATCCTCTTCAGGGACCATATCATCATGCACCATATCATCGGGTCTCAGATCCTTCTCAGAGCCCTCTTCATCTTGTGATCTCTGGATAATTAGACATCTCATCATACATACATGAAAATACATATGGCTTCCAAAAGCACAAACTGGAATAGAAAAACATATGTTCGGTAAATAAGATGCAAGACTCACATGTTCATCCTGCTCAATGTCATTCCGAACATATTCTTCTGCATCTTCATCATCCGAAGATCCAAATACATTACGAATATTAACATCTGATTGTGCAACTTGGGCTTCTTCCTTCTCACTAGGGGATCTAGCCGTCATGTCAATTTTACAGTTACAAGACAACGTGAAACATCAGAAACTCGAAAAGCCTAAGAGGACTAGCAAGCATTGTCACAACATCGAAAGCAGAATACTAAACTCAAAAGAAACTATACAGCAGAAATGCAAAGAGGGGTACCTTGGACTCCTAGTCTGATCAACCTCTTCATCCTCAGACTCATAATGCTTTTCACCAGACCTCTCTGATCCACTCTCAACAACGCCCTGCCTACGTTTTGAGGCAACTCTCTCCTCCTGCTCTTCTTCTTTGTTATCACTATCACTATCCTCTGGTTGATCTGCAACGTCAACCTCCTCAGAACTTTGCTCCCTCTCATCTTCACTTTCTCCAGGATCAAGTTCTACATCGCCCTGTTCCCTATCAGACTCAGCTTCAGCCTCTCCGTGAACTCCAACATCAGCTTCACCTTCTCCTTCAGGCTCTACCCCGCCCTCAGCTTCATCCTATTGGTGTTTGAATTGAAAATTTCAACCACGTTCTCACTGCTATTGCAGATTCCATTTATATAAAACAACAAGGAATCAAACAACAACATATCCATTGCACATGCCACAGAATCAGACAATCAGCTCCCATACGAAGTCCAAGGGATAAAACTCGTAAACCCGCTTTAATATTGAGAATAGTTAAGCTAATTCATGCGAAATAACTTGTAATCGTTGTTGCCACTCACCTAAAAACCTAAATTCGGGTGAGCAAATTCCAGAAACCCATCGAGACACTCCAAAGTGTCATTGAAAGAAAACAGTGATAATGAAAATGCCAAAACAGAAACAATCGAGAGGAAATCAAAGAGAAAAATGAGGGAGAGCGTTACAGAAGCATAGTTGGGCTGAGGATTGGACTCATGTTCAGAATCGATCTCTTCTTCCTCGGATTGATCTCCGAAGAGATTGTGCATCATCTCAGACCTCTTTTCAACTCCTACCATTTTCGCTTCTCTTTCGCACAGTCACTCTCTCTTTCTGATGACGTCGCTCTTGATCTGAGCTCCGATGAAAGGTTAACTGCTTCGGCTTTTACCGAATCCTTAGGTTGGAATATTTGCTGCAGAAGACGGAAATTGAAAACGAAATCTGCAGAACACAGTGGAAAAAAAAGAAGTAAATAAAGAAATAGAAAAGTGGTGAATTTACCAAAATAACCTAACTATGTCTTCGATATCACATCAAAATCCTGGATAAAATCCGTCCGCCCAATATAAATTTGGATCTTCATTTATTTACTTTCCGCCCAATATAAATTTGGATCTTCATTTATTTACTTTCCGATAACTACCAAGTTAAGTTAAAAATTAAAATAAATCCATCCCTAAATTGAAAAATCTAAAATTCAAATCGAAAGGAAGTTGGCGATCGGAAGTCTCCTGTTAAATTCAAAATTGATCGCTTCAACTCAAGTAAGTGGTCTGTAATAGTGTTGTAAAACTGGATTCGAATCTTGTAATTGTAATTGTAATCCGCCATTATCTTCCATTTTCAATTTTTGAAGGAGTTAAAGTAGAACGATGGATAAGACAAGGTTCGGTGGAGTTACATGCAGAGACAGAGGCAGAGGCAAAGGAGGTAGTTTGGTGAGACGGAATGAATACCAAAGATTAGCGTGAAATCTATATGTTGAAAAGCCTCAAATAGGTAAAGTTCGAAATGTTAGTGACAGTAGCCTTCAAACCCAAGTTAGAGGCCGACGCAGAAGCACTGGTGTTAAAGAGAGAATTAAAATGGGGAATAGGACTGTATACAGTATAGTTTATAGATATGAGGAGAATGTTGAGGAAACAAACAAGGATAAGGATGATATTGTTGGGAGAGAAGATGATGATGATGATAGCAACACAGCAGAGGATGGTGTGGATGGTATGGATTGTGAGAATCCTGATAGAGAAAAGGATGGTGTGCATGGTATGGATTGTGAGAATCCTGATAGAGAAAAGGATGGTGTGGATTATCAGAATGTTGAGGACGAAACGCCTGCAAAAGAAGATAATTGAGAGAATGAGAATGTACCTATTCCACAACCCCCAGAAGCAATGCACTTCATGCCGGATATGTACATAAATAATTTGAAACTATCGACGTGGTGCTATATCCGGCAGACTTTGGAGTTATTTGGAAATTTGAAATATCCTCTGAGAGCTTCTGAGAAGACGTGGTTCAACAATTACCCGCATTTTAAGCATATCTTTCATATGTCGATGAGTTCACATGTCAATGAGGATGGTGATGCTCCTTCTATGAACAACACGGGTCCACACAAAAAAGAAGCATGGTTCGTTGTGAATGGTACGCCAATCCGCTACAATCTGAGGTAACACGCATTGATATCGGCCTTAACTGCAAGGAGTATAAGAACTCGAATTATGAACGGACAGCAGGCAGCGATACGTTTTGGATGAGAATGTTTGGGGGTGTAAAAGTCATCAGATTACAGGATGCAAAGAGAGAAGTTGAGAAAATGAAACCTGACCGCTTGGATGACCGACTAAAGATGATGGTACTGTATTTCATATGCAGTATTCTTGACTCTCCGATGAAGGTTGGAAAAGGTGCAACTCGTGTGAAGCCATTCTTGCTGAGAGCAGTAGATGATCTGACATTCTGCCGTGACTTTGCTTGGGGGAGATGGACTTTCGAACACATGCTAGGTTCGATCAATCATACAATGAAGCATTTTGATGGGAAACTTAAAGGTGACAGGTGGCCTATTCCCAGGTTCGTGATCCCGCTGGAGGAGAGTAAACAATGTATTTGTGTGGTCTGTGTTTTTATTTTTGGTTATCTATTTGTGTGGTCTGTGTTATGTATTATTTTTGTCGTATATTTGTGGTTAGTTGTTGGCATTTGAGGCCATCAAGGATCTACATACCAACTGTCAAGAAGTCCATCCAGACGCAAGTTCAGCATGTCCAAGGATGTGCCAGACTAAGTTCAAGGAGAAGCCGGGTTTAGGGAAAGGATATAGTCTTAAAGACATCAACAATTTACTTGGTGAAACTAAGGTTAGTTTTACTAGTTATACCAACTAGGTTGTAGTAGAAGTAGGTGTAGTTTGACTAGTTATACGTATTTCAGGGTAGTAGTACTCCTAGTTTTACTAGTTATATCAACTGGGTTGTAGTTGAAGTATGTGTAGTTTGACTAGTTATACGTATTTCAAGGTAGTAGTACTCTTAGTTTTACTAGTTATACCAACTGGGTTGTAGTAGAAGTAGGTGTAGTTTGACTAGTTATACGTATTTTAGGGTTTAGTACTCCTAGTTTTACTAGTTATACCGACTGGGTTGTAGTAGAAGTAGGTGTAGTTTGACTAGTTATACGTATTTCAGGGTTTAGTACTCTAGTTTTACTAGTTGTAGTAGAAGTTGGTGTAGTTTGCCTAGTTATACGTATTTTAGTGTAGTAGTACTAGTAAGTTTTACTAATTCTTTTGTTTTTTGCAGGCCATTGATAGTGTACTTCCAACACAATCAGACGATGAAAAGAAGATGCTGGCTAACATATTTGTAGAGGGTGAGGAGCAACATATAAATGATCCTGTTGTGGAGAGTTGGATGGGTTATATTCGATCGGGTAAGACGATTACACTTGATGCTTTGTATGAAGGTGATGTTCTAGCGTGAAAAGGTGAAGCACATGCAGAGGATATTGACATTTCTGGTCATAACACAAGGCTCCCTCATAACACAAAGTTCCGTTAAATACAATGCATAGAAAGAGAGATTAAGAGTTTGAAAAACGAGTTTGATGTTTTGGAAAAAAGGGTGTCATTGTTGGAACAGGAAAGAACAATGAATGGTGCTCTGCTCACCAGTCTTCTGAGGCTGATAAAGAAGATATGGCTGAGAAAGAAGGAGAGAAAGAAGGAGAAAAAGACGGTGCTCAAGCAGAGGCAGTTGATGCTGAGAAAGCTGACGCGCAAGCAGAGGCTAAGAAAGGCGAAAGTGAGGAGGCGAAGCTTGTTACGAGACGCGGGAGAAAGCTAGATGAGAAACAAGTTGTGAAACGTGGTAAAAAATAGCAGCAAAAGGTGGAAGTAAACGCTCTTTTGCGGATTTACTCGCCGAGTGAGTGTATCAAACGAGCCCGGTCATAAAACATTCAAAGTGTAATATATTTGAATTTGAGTGTGAATTTGCGGATTTGGTATTGTAACATATTTGAATTTGAGTGCAACAACTTCGTAGTATTAGAGGGGCAGATTGGAGAAGAGAAAGAAAGTTCTCTGTGAAATGGCGAGGAGAGAGAAAAATAGTGCTCAAAAAGAGAAGCAAAAATTTTGGATAATTGAATTTCGTGTTAGCAGAAAATAAAATTTAGAAGAAAATAAACTGAGTTATACCCCGGTAAACGGTTTTACAGACACTCCAAATAGTTATACTTTAGGGACTATTCACAAAATATAGTTTTACTTATAGTTGGAACTGAAATTTATGGTTATACATTTGATTTAATGATGATAGAAAATGATTAAATTGGAATACTGCAATAAGATGTTTATAATGTCTATATTTGTAAATTTCCCCTTGAACGTTACATATTTATGAACTATCAACCTTAAAAGTATATAAGTTAAGAGCTAGCTTTATGTATTGTTATATATCACAACTAACAACTAAACTGTATGATTAAGATTAGTAAAGTGAATAACATTACTAAGATTACCAACCAATTACATATAAGCCAACCATATAAACCAACTAATTTCGACTAAACCAACCAATTTGATTTAAACTAGCCATATAAATCAACCATATATCGACTAAACCAACGAATTACATATAAACCAACCAATTTGATCTAAACCAACCATATATATCTACCATATATCGACTAAACCAATCGATTACAATATAAACCAACCAGTTTGATCTAAACCAGCCATATAAATCAACCATATATCGACTAAACCAACCAATTACATATAAACCAACCATTTGATCTAAATCAGCCATATAAATCAACCATATATCGACTAAACCAACCAATTACATATAAACCAACCAATTTGATCTAAACCAGCCATATAAATCAACTAATATCGATTAAACCAACCAATTTGAACTATCACCATATAAACCAACCAATATCGTCAGTCTAACATTGCAGACTTTGGTTCAGCAATGGAGGCTGATTCGGAACAGCCATTCGGACACCGATTGGCACACAGTTCTCAAGATATTAGGTACCACGCTCCGGAACTATACATCAATGGGAGATTCAACTTTGCATATGATATTCGGTTTTTCGGATGCATTATTTTTGAAATGCTTATAGGACACCAACCTTGGAAGCAACATGAAAAGATTGGTCGCAAGTAGAGGCATGAAGTTCGTCGAAATGAAGTGTCATACATACCAGATTGGTACTGTGATGACACAAAGGACTTTCTCTGCCGTTGTCTCAATAGGAATGCTGAAGAAAAGTGGACATCTCACGCACTCCTTACCCATCCATTTCTCACTGATCCTTATGATCATGATATTGAAGTTTTCGATGGTGAATGGTGATTTAGTTGTTCTAGTTGTACTACTATTCTACATTTCTGGGTTTTGTAAAACTTCAACTAATTCTACTATGTTTACTATATTTTGTTAATATTCGTTGCTAAAATTAATGTCCAAATTGACGAAGATTTCTCAAGTTCAACCTCTGAAATCAGTGCTTACCAAACTAAAGTCAAAATTGACCCTAAATTGAAGTACATAGCAACACAGAATTTAAGTCCAGATTGTTTTTAGTATTTTACACCTGTGTAGTTCGTGTAAATCGTAAAACTAAACCAAGTCTTACCATTAATATCCTATAACTCGTAATCTAACCCTAGTCTTACCAGTCTTACAAGGTATAACTCGTACAACTAACAGTAGTCTTACAATTCATGAAAGGAAAATCTCATCAAATTAAGCCCAATCTTACCAGTTATACCAAGTATAACAAGTATAGCTGATCCAAGTTTTACCAATCCGTACAAGGTAAAACTAGTTACTAATCACAGTCTTACCATTGAGTCATGGTACAACTAGTATAGCCACAACTAGTTGTACTATTCTTAAAACGTATAACTAATAAAACTAAAACTAGTCTTATCTTTCATAAAACGTATAACTCGTCAAACAACCCATAGTCTTACTATACATGCAAGGTATAACTCGTAAGACTACCAATAGTCATACGACGTATAACTCATCAAACAACCCATAATCATATGATGTATAACTCGTTAAACAACCCATAGTCATACGACGTATAACTTGTCAAACAACTCATCGACTTACCGTACTTA
Source organism: Lepidium aucheri (assembly GCA_900406435.1). Classification (NCBI taxonomy): domain Eukaryota; kingdom Viridiplantae; phylum Streptophyta; class Magnoliopsida; order Brassicales; family Brassicaceae; genus Lepidium; species Lepidium aucheri. The sequence continues at coordinate 45,038 of OVBA01000928.1, forward strand.
TGATTCAGTTTTTACAACATGGGTCCCACTTTTTTTTTAACTTTTTAACTATAAACGAAGGAAAAGGGGAGGATAAAATTGTCAAACAAAATTTCATTTAACTTTACAGGACATCCAGATTATTACTGACTATAGTGGATTTCAGTTTTCCTTTTTCGTCCCTTTCAGCTCTTCCCCCTCATAGGTTGAAGGAGTATTTTTTTTTTCCATTTCTATCTCGCAATTTTATATGACAAAAAGAAGGTTGTGGTAAACTTTTTTTTTAAGGGCAGAGCATGGAATGACTATTTGTACAGTTTTCTCTACGGAACCCGTAGATAGTTGGACGAGTTGCATTACCTCACATAATAGGATTATAGATTAGTTTTCTCAAATTAGTTATTGATTAGTGAAAATATTCTTTTTTTCCCAACATAATTTCAGTCATTAGAACAAATAAAGGAGCCAATATTAAGGTACACGATCAACAAAAGACTGATTTCTGTATAGCCCTCTAACATTACGGACCAAAAATCATTTTTAAAATTCAAAACACGAGGGATAAGAAACAGATAAAAAGCAGTGAAAAGGCATGTGAGACGAACAAATTCCTCCAGAATAGGTGAAAAAGCTGGCCACATCGCAGGATGAGCTACCATCTTCAGTACCCTCGAGCAGTCCACTGCAAAAGCCACGTCTTAGAACTGCAAAGAATGGAGCGAGGACATAACCTAAAGAAGAATTTCGAACTCAGCGTGGAGAGAGGACAAACATCGGCGAATTCCCCTTGCACCCATATTAACCCCCAGATTTTGCCAGTGAAGCAAAACCAGCCATAACCAGAATAATACTCATAATCCTTCCAGGAACCATCAATGAAGCATCCAAAACCCGTAAAAATTAGATTAACGCTCAATGGACGGATCAGGGCGTCCTGGCTCCTCAGCACCCCTAAAGCACCCGATGAAGAAATATCATCTACCAAAATAAGCTCCTAATTCGTAAAGTGCCAAGAGGCAGTCTCCTCTTTTGCATGACGAAAAATAGACCTCAGATCCCTATCCAGATTGAAAACAATTTGTCATTCCTACCTTTCCAGATAAACCATAACAACCAAGGGATACTCCTTTTGTCAATCTCTGGAGGTAGTTGTCAAAATAGGTAATCAGAATTGGAAAAAGTTGATGACCCCGGAAAAATATCAATAGTAGAAGGAATTTTGGATAAAGTCCAAGTCTTAATCACCTGTGGACATTCAAAAAGAACATGATTCACCGATTCAGACTCTGTTCCACAACGCCCACGTGCCCTATCCTGAGCAATACGACGTCGAATCAAGTTTGACCCAACAACAAGATAACCTGATAAAGCATGCCACATAAAGTATCTAATCTTTGAAGAACATTGTACTTTCCAAACTTGTTTGTGATGAGCTTCAATATTAGGACCGAAATGAACTACTTCACTCCTACAGATATTCTCTCAGTCCAATATCCTGACTTAACTGTATACCAAACAAAATTGGTAAAATGCAACCCAAAGCAGTTACATGTACTCTATCGAGGAATTGGAATCCCTAAAACAAGGGTCGCATCATGGGGGTTCAACAACTGTTGCACTAAAGCAACTCGCCAACATTTAGAAGAATAAGCAATAAGTTGATCCACAGTCAACTCAAGGTATTACAAAGAGCCGTCACCAGAAGCAGGACGAGGGATCACATCAAGAACCCAAGGATCATGCCATACAAATATATTCTCGCCATTATCCACACATTTAATAATACATTTATTTACCAAAGACCTTGCAAAAATAATACTCCGCCATCCATAAAAGGGAGAGTACAACCACTTTGGAACCAAAGGATTTGAACCCCTAAAATAGCAACGTTAAACACACGGGTGAAAAAGACTCAGATAGTCAAGTAGACGCCAAAATTGTTTTGCCACTAATGCCGTATTGAATTCCTCTATAACACAAAACCCAAAACCTTCCTCGTATTTTGATTTACATAACTTATCCCATGAAGCCTAATGAATACCCTTTGAGACCTTAGAAGTCTTCCACCAAAAGTCAGAGATTGCAGCCGTAATTTCTAAAATTAGAGATTTTGGTAGCCAAAACATGACATAACATAGGCTGGCAGAGTGGAAAGAATCTATTTAATCAGAATTTCTTTCCCTCCATGAGAAAGGAACTTTGACGACCATGAGTCGATGCTATCATTAGTCTTTTGCACACAAATATAAAAACCTTTATTTTCAGGCCTTTAATGCCTTCTGGTAAACCTAAATAAGAACCCGCACCTCCCAATCGATGTATACCTATAATATTTTGCACCTCTAATTTGGAAACACCATCCACGTAATGACCAAACTGAAAAGAAGATTTACTAATACTAATTTGCTGCCCAAAAACCCGTTCATAGTCTTGTAGAATTCCTAATATTACAAAAGCCTCAACCATGTTAGCCTTGCAGAAAACCAAGCTATCATTTGTGAAAAGTAAGTGAGAAGAGCGAAAAGTAAGTGAGAAACCAAAGGACTCTCACGAGCAATCACTATACCAGATATATGTTTATTATGTTTTGCCTCACGTAATTTGGACATCAGTAATTTAGTACATAAAATAAAAAAATACACAGAAAGAGGGTCCCCCTGCCTTAAGCCACACTGAGGGTGAATGCACCCATGACGTTGACCGTTAACCATAACCGAATACTTCATAGATCGAATACAAAACATCATACATGAGACCCAACGAACATGAAAACCAAATTGAAAAAGAAGCTTTTCCAGAAATTTCCATTCAACCCGATCATAGGCCTTACTCATATTAGTCTTGATGACCATAAATTTTCCTGTAACAGCTCTTTTAGTCTGCAAAACATGAAATATTTGTTGGGCAATAAGAATATTATCAGAAATTAGGTGCCACGAAACAAAACAAGATTGAGTATTAGAAACTAAATAAGGAAGGATCTGTTTTAATTGTAAACGAAACACCTTAGAAATTATTTTATAACCTACATTATATAAACTTGTAGGCTAGAATTCACAAAGAATAGTCGGGCGACTAACTTTCAGAATCAAACAAATATTTGTAAGATTTAAAGATGGATCAAACACTCCAGATACCAAAAAATCATTAACCAAACGCACTATATCATCCTGAATAACTTCCCAGGATTTTTGGAATAACACAGCTGTTATACCATCATGCCCTGGAGCCTTCCCAGAATCCATCGAAAATAAATTCCTACGCACTTCCTCTTATGGAACCAGGGCCAAAAGATCCCTATTCCATTCATCGATAATCCATGTCGGGAGACAAAGAAGCGAATCACCAAAGTCAACAGACCCTCGAGATGAGAAAATCTCTGAAAAGTAACGAATTGCCTCAACAGCAAAATCATACTCATTAGAAATCCATGCATTCGAAGAATTCAAAAGACAAGTAATCTTGTTATGAGCACGACACTGCTTAGTTTGAGCATGAAAAAACTTAGTATTATTATAACATTTCCCGTATCCATCTAATCCTACTTTTCTGTTTCCAAAACACCTTTTCCTCGCGATATGCAACATGTAAAGCCTCAGTAGCCTCATGAAATATCATATAAACTGCTAGATTTATAAGCCTTTAAACATTCTAACAACGCCTTTGACTGTTCAATATGTCACCGACCCGAGGGGACATTACAAGACCGCCACCAAGATAACTCACGACGACAATTAGCAATTTTATCGGAAAACCTACTCCGAGATAAACTAGAATATCTTGAACAACCTAATTTAATAGAATTATGAATTCTTGGTTTACCTATCCATCATTTATCAAAAACAAAACCTGCATGTTCCTAACCCGAGTCCCCTAAGGCCCAACCAAAATTGGTCTATGATCAGACCAAATCATTACCAAATACCGTGTAGAAAAACTAGAAACATAGAATGTCAGCAAGAGTTGGTGAAAACCTTATCTAATTTACATCAAGCTACACATGACTTATAAATACCTCTCTAAGACCAATAATTTCCTAAACAAGGAAATTCCACCGTACCACAAATTCTAAGCATATTATTAAAAGGGACAAAGGAAGCAGCACTGCGAAGCCGGCCACCATACTTCTCATGATTCCCTGATAGTTAATTGAAATCACCAACCTTTAATGAAAGACCATCTGAGAAAGACTTGAACGAATCAATCGTTGCCAAACATCAACACGATGGATCTTAATTAGATTCGCATAAACAAATGAAACATAACATTTTGTACTCTCCACGAGTATGGACAAATCAATCAAATTTGATTTTTATAAGATATATCAACAATAAAATCATTTGAAAATAACACAACAAGTCCACCACTTGCACCTACAGGCTGAGCTGAAATAAAATTATCAAAACCCAAATTTTTTACTAAATTTTCCAAATACAAATCATTTTTCGTAGTTTCACTCAAAAAAAGAAAATATGGTTTATTTTTAGCAACAATATCGTGTAAATAATCAAAAGAAACAGAGCTTTCAATGCCCTGAAAATTCCAACAAAGAAATTTTAACTTTAAAATTATGATCAAAACACTAAGTGGACGAAGTGGCCCCAACCTCGTCATCGTTAGCCTTCACGTTAACCTTGTTTCCCTTCACACCCACCTTTGAGCTGAAACCTGATTTTGATCCTTTGCGATGAGGAGAGATGAAGTTCTCAACTTGTCGTTTCTTTGAGATGGCCCCTCTCAACCTCAAAATCACCTTATTTTTTTTTGTCGAACCGTGAAGAATTTTAACCTTTGAACACTCTTCAGCAAGTTTCTCAAACACATCAACCTCACACCTCTTCTTTCTAAAAAACCATATATGAGTCAAATTTCCATTATGTGCCCAGTCAATCATCATTGCTAGCCATATCCTCATCCTTCATAGAACCTAAACCTAGGACACAATCATACATTACTTGATCACCACCCTTTTCAGTACTAATTTTTGCTAACTTCTGGTAAAGTTTTCGACGTGTCTGAGGTGTTTTAGAAGTTGACTCCAAAGGGCCAACACCATCCACACCACGAGACTCCATCACCGGAGGCAACATGAGGGCAGAATCACCTGCAGCATCACCTGCCCTGTTAACACTCACGCCCGCATCACCCTAATTAACCAAAATATCACGAGCCTTATAAGCAGCACTCGTGCCCGAATATCTTGGTAGCTCAGATTGCCGACGATGAGAAGGCAAAGCTGGCCTTCTATGTCGACCACCAGCAGCACCACTTGGTCCAGCTAAAGCTTGTCTGAAACTTTTATTATTCCCAATACCTGTAACATTCTCATCACCCACATCACGAGACACATCTTTTTTCTCCACAAGAGGGCAGCGAGAGGAACCATGACAAAGACTGTAACACACCACAATAACCTAGCAATCTACCATATTCCAAACCAATTGGTACCTGATTATTTGGACTAAAGTCCACAGTTCTATTAAAAACTAGAGGCTTCAAACCATCAATCTCCACCTTCACACGACCAAAATTCATATCTATCTCATGAACCTGTCCAAGAGCCTCATCAATTGCATAAAATGTCATTAGAGCACGGTATTGACCCGGGAGACCCAAAATATGAATCCAGAAGGTGATGGAGGAAGGAAAGTTAACGTCCAAAATAGATTTCCACCTTGCTAGTGTAACCATCCAGTCAACAAAATGAAATGGACACAATTGGAGAACAACCACGAGATCCTCCCCTTTGTCAAAGTCAAATTAGAATTTACCAATTCCCAGATCTAACCCTCAAACATGCTTTTCCATTCACTAAAACTTTGGCATCATAATTAGCAATTGAGAAACCACTTGAACCACCGGATTAAAGCAACGACCAATAAGAGATCGTTCATGACTCTTTATAATCTCTGAATTATCAAAATATGGGACTTTGATTGGAGATCTCTTATCCGCAGAAAGTTTTACGTTTAGAGCTAACTGAGGCATCAGAAAGAGGAAACCCAAAACCACAAAAGAGAGAGAAACAAAAGATAGAATATGAAGCAGAGATAAGAAGACTAAGCAACTCAAGCGAAATCTTAAATAAAGTTTCATAGAAGCAGTAGTCGCCCTAATCCATCGAGAATCATGGTAACAAAACTCAAATCTACACAACCCCATTCGAAATTAAAATTTTTCCAAAAATTTAAATTCTGCAAAGATAGGGTCTGAATAAGGACGAGAGAAATTGGCCGCATCACAACCAACTCTCATAAATCCAACCACTTAACACCACAACAGCAACTAGGAGGAAAGAAAGACAATTCTCGATCCCATATTAGCTTAAACAATAGTAACCAAGCCTCACAAGAATTTCCGATCCAGACTCATGAAACCACAGCTAAACCACAACCCGGAAACCAAGGAAGATAACATCTAAAAAACATAGAAACCTAATCAAGAGCTAAGACCATCTCCAATGGAGAGATCTTAGAAAGTATAAAAAAATGAGAAAAATTACAAAAGTGAGAAAGAGAGAATTTTGGGTTCTTAAACTAGAGAAATAAGAGACTCAAAATTTAAGTTAAGAACCTTCCCCTATACATGTCATTGTTGTATTGAACTATTTTTAAAAATAAAATAAAATTTAAATAAGAAATCAATTTTCATAAAAATAATAATATTTAAATAGTATCGCCGCTATGGTGGTCTGGAGAAAACGAGAAAGAGACTTTTTCAATTTTCTGGTTTATATATATATATATATTATATATATATTTAGTTTCAGGTAATAATTTCATATGCCGTTTTCTAATATCAGAACTTTATTAACTCCATTGAATGTAGTGGTTTTACAATTCAGTGAAAATATTCAATTAGAAAGGATTTTAGGTCTATGTAATCAAGTCATGCTCATATTTGACATGATAAAAGAAAATTTTTGTCAAGTAGTTCACAAAACTCAATTTATAGCCCAAACATATCATCATTCTCAAAATAAAATATTTTCTTTTATTAATATGATAGAATCAAAATGCATGAATCATTAGATAAGATATGTAACTCGCAAAGTAAGAAGGGTTTGACATATTTCATGATAATAATTTAAAATAGGAAGAATTGCAAAAATATCCTTCAAAGAAGGACATTTTCATCACTGTCCTAATTTTTTGGATATTTTCAAAAAATACTCTTCATTATGTAAAAATGACCAAAATACCCATATATTATTATTTATATATATTTTTACAAACTTTTTTCCGCTAAAAAAATTTCCCGCCAAAAACACTTTTTTCCGCCAAATTTTTTTTATCCACCCAATAAAAGTTTCCCGCCAAAAATTTTCCCGCTTTACAAAAAAATTTTCCCGCCAAAAAAATTTATAAGAGAGTTTATAAAATTTTTTATAAGAGACCTTATAAAATTTATAAAGTTTTATAAGAGAACTTATAAAATTTATAAGGTTTTGTAAGACACCTTATAAAATTTATAAGACTTCATGATAGAGCTTATATAATTTATAAGGTTTTATAAGATAACTTATAAAATT
>OVBA01000929.1:0-52540 GCA_900406435.1 Lepidium aucheri
TAATTGGTTAGAGATTTTTTATAAACCAACAAAAATCAAATCTTAAATGGTTAAATTGATGTTGTGATAATTGTGATATTCAAATCTTAATTTCGAATCGTTTGAGAATTGTGATAATTGTCCTAGGTGGGTCGACTCTTAAATAGATATTGTTTATTAGTTTTCCTATTAGGATTAGGAGGATTGTTTTTAATAAATATCGATTAGGATAAGGATATAATTATGATAATCTCGTAGGATTTATAATTAATTAATTAATAATATTTAATCTAGATTATAATAATTAATTTATTAGTTATAGAATCTTATCAGAATATAATTGTGTGACAAATATTATATGATAATATTTCCTAGTAACAATACAACCTAATCCAAAACAGACAATATAACACGGTATTTAAGTTAATGCTATACTTTTATTATATAAGAGATATACTTCTTTTGTAACCTGAAGCTGGCATGATTTTGAAGCTATAACGACAGTTTTTAAGCCCTCCACCATTGTAACTCCCTACTCTTAGTAGAATCATTTGTAAATATAAAGAACATTGCTCTCTGCAACCGGTTCATTGTACTTAAGATAAATTTGGCTATCTTAGTACTATCATCTCCATTCCATTCGTAGTCTTTCCAAACAACAAACATTGAGGGACATCATTTGGTTGATTCCATTTCTTGTTATTATAACTTCATCAAATCTAAAACCAAACAACATATATATAAACATTGCTTACGCCGATGATCGCACCATATTGCATAAGTATAAGTAGACTGAATTGACCTATATATATATATATATAGTTTACTTTTAGTTCCAAATTTTTCAGCCGATAGAAGATGCTACCGGTTGGGAACCTAACCCGAAGGTATGAAGATAGTATTAATTAGTTCATTAATAACATAATATCAACTAGATGAATTGCAAAAAAACCTGAAAATCTACCTTTGAGAATGGTAAAGCCAAAGAATAAATACATTTGGCTGAAGTTAAATATCCTAGAATGCTTTGGGTGATGTCAAAAGCGAGATCTATTAGAGATATTAGAGATATTCTTCTCGCCAAGATCTCTTACAAAGGGAACCGAAATCTTTTATCGTTATGGTTTACTAATGGATAACAACTAAGTTGTAATCAACTAGCCTAGTTTTTTTACGTTTTTTAGGGGCTTTTGAACTAATCTTTTTCTTAACTAGAATCATTTGTATGTAACCTTTTTCCTTTTGGTAATAAATTCACATCTTATCAAAAAAAAAAGTGAGATCTATGAGATGTGCTCTAGTAAGTTCTCAGTCTGATCAGAAAACTCAATATTCTCTACCTTTAGAATCTTCAAATACTTCAAAGCATGAGCATATATCACATAGTCCACAGTCCATTGACATCATAGATTACTAGTCTCTGCAAAGATGGCACTCTAATACTAAGGTCATCTCCTGATCATCGTTGTTATGGATAACCAATCACCGCCAAGTTTTCGAGATTAGTGCAGCCAGCTAAAAGGTTAGAAAGAGATTCTTCGTCTTGGAAGTCCACTAAGTCAAGATAGAGAGTTCTAAGAGATATTCTTAAGAACCTAATTACTTATTTTCCAAGGTCTCTAGTGTTTCATAGTTATATAAGCTTGAAGTATGAACTGTTCTGCTGGTTGAACAAACTCAAAGCTTCGGGCAACTCACTGAGCCTGTCCACACTTGCAACATCTACATGATTCGTACTTTCACCATCACTTTTGCTGCTCAGATTATAAAGAAAGACCAAGTTAGTTCTGAGTTACGGAGATCACAATGAATGTATCATAAAACATACAACAAAAACAAACCATGGTTCCATTGGTCAAGCTTAAATCAAAGAAATCTTCAATCGAAGAAGTTCTTTACGTTCCTTGTTAAATTCTTCCAGTTGGATAAGAATTAAGATTTCTGAGGATAACATGGGAAGTATAAGAATCAGGATTTTCTTAGGATATAATATGTGCAGTAGAAGAATTAGGGGTTTCAAGGATAATATACATTTAATTTTGACTCTGACCACATAACCATTAATGATATATAGCGAGCGTAACAAATACCCTAAGTTTTATAAGAAACTGAAAACTACATCTAATTTTATAAGAATTTGTGTAATAGTCTTTCTTATATAAAAATGAAGAAAAAGCCCATTATTGCTTACTTAAGGCAGAATTTGTCAAATGGCACATTACCCTAATTTAAATAAGGAAATAACATGTGTATTTATGAAATTAGAAGAATAAAATACAGTTATATGGTATAGAACTACTATACAATATAGAACAACAAAAATTATTCAATTATATGATATATAAGGATGAGAAAACACAAAATGAAAAATCCAAGGATAACGAGAAAGAAGAGAAGAAGTAGGAGGAGGAGGATGAAGATGATGGGGAAAAAGAAGATGAAGAAGAGTAGAGGGAGTAGGAAAAAAAATAGAAGTAGGAGAAATAGAAAAATAAATAAATTAAAGTTTGATGATATTTTTCTACAAAATATGTATACATTGATGGTTTAGAAAAATAAACATACTATATTAAATAGACATTCTATATATTAGTGTTCTATATAAAATTAATTAATTACATATTTGTTTTTTAATAAAAATTTGTTAGTTTTAAAAAATTTAAGTCTTAATATATGTAGAAAAAAATCTATGTTTTTTATTAAAATATTTAACTTGGATTTAGCTTTTTATTAAAAATTATATTGAAAAATGGAATTAGATGGGAAGAAGAAGAAAATAAAAACTTAAATGAAAGAGTATGATAGCAAATATTTTATAAAATATATTAGTTGACTTAGGGATTTATATCATTTGAGAAATTATTAATTGCAAGTGGTTTTTAGTCCAGTGACTGGTGGTAAGTTTACTAAGGTCAGACGTACATGCATAATCAGAGATCAAGTCTCACTGCCTACAAAATTTATGTATCAATTTGGCAAATTGACCGGTCTTTGTGGCCCAATATTGATATTACCGTTGACAAAAAAAATTATTAATGGATGAAGTAGAATAACTAAAGGGTTGATTAGTAGAATAATTCAAGGATTGATTTAGTAAGGCATATTGTGGAGGTTAATGCCATTTTTCAACATTGGACTATAACTGGCCGGTCCATTAGCCAAATTTCTGCATAATGCAGGCGGCGGGACTCGATTTGAGACGTGCAAGTACCACCTACCCATTTAAATGTTGATTATATTTTATTAACTGAGCATTAAGCAGTTTTCTAAATGTTCTATAATCCAATGCTCCTAAATAGAGGTTATCCCAAGCATATTAAGCACTAAACATCATTAAAATATATTAGATCGAACATTGTCTATAGATCGAACTCAAACATCCAGAACAAATACAATCAGGTCGAGTAGAAAGCTGAGTAGAACAAAGAGTCTGTCTCTATATTTATTCATATAAATTGAAGCTGGCATGAATTTGAAGCTCTTACCACACTATTCAAAACCTTCACCATGGCAACTCTCTTTTTAGGATCGATGGCTTTTGTGAAGAAATATGCTTTCTTCAAAGAATTTGCATTACTTAAGATGTATTTGGCTATTTGGATCTCATCTTCTCTATCCCATTTGAAGCCTTTCCCGATGAATGTTTCGAGATGAAACAACAAACATTCTGGGACATTCATTGGTTGGTTCCATCCCTCACTAGTTTTAAACCTGAAGTCATACTTTAGGATCAAAGGAAAAACAGATGCAATAATGCATGTTATTGTTAGTTCATCAAACTGGAAAAACTGCAGACATATGAACATTAATTGCTTACATTGATGAGCTTGAGGACTTGCAGTTTAGGAGAACTATCAAGCATAAGTGTAAGTAAATCCCACATATAAAATGGTTTTAGCTCCAAATATGTCAGCTGATAGAAGATGCTACTGTTGGGAAACTTAATAGTCTAATGCATTCAAGCATCGCAATAGTGAGAGTCATATTTGTAGATGTGTTTCGATTCATCACCAACAAATTTTCGAGATTAAGACAGCCCGATAAAAGGTTAAAGAAGGATTCTTTGTCTTCAATAACCATATACATAAGATGTAGAGTTCTAAGGTTTTTCAGACAAACTGAAGAAGGAACATCCTTTAGGACCTAAGAGTTGAGTTTCAAGGTCTCTAGTTTACCACAGTTATATAAACTTGTAGGAAATATGAACCGTTCTTTAGGATTAACTTGCGGGAAATTGCAATTATGATCATTCTTCTAATCACAGAAGCAGTACATCTATGTATATTGAGATGCAGACTCTGTAGAACCGGTGCCATATGAGAAAGCAAAACCCTGATAACATTCTCTGAGAATGATCTATTATGATGGAAAGAATTAAAGTTGAGTTCACGCAGATTCTTCCAAAGAAGCTGCCATCGTTTAGACAAAACACTCGTGGCTCCAGCAACTTCTGTCGGAAGATTAGACAATATCCGCAGAATCAAATCCTCAGGCAACTCACTGATTCTGTCCTGATTCATAACACCTCTGTTATTCATACCCTTACGACCTCTTTTGCTGCTAATTGATACAACAAAAGACACGAGTTAGTTTTTGAGTTTTTGAGATTACAGTTAATGAATCCTAATTCACATACAACGAAACGAACCGTCTTTAAGACGAAACAGAAACGCTAGGGTTGTTAGGAGAGACCAATTGGTTAGGAAGATGAGAGAAGTGGCTGGAGATAATTAACCTTTTGGCTGAGATTATTAAGAACCAAAGAGACAAAAGCAAATTCGAGGTTTGAAGATTAACAGAGTAAGCAAGAAAGTCTTTATTCTCAACTAATCAAATTGATGTAAAGTGGAAGTTCTGATTCTTTCTTGTTGAGTAAGGATTTTGTTAGGGTTTCTAAGAGCAATATTATTGGTAATCTCTTAATTAGAGTCTCTAAAAATTAAATAATAATTATTAGGAAAAAGTAGAGTTAAGAGATGTATTTTTGTTTTGAGTTTGTAGGTGTGATTAATGGTATTTTCTTAGATGAGTTTCTTAGAAAAAAAAATAATTTTTTTAGATAACTTAATTATTATTGCAAATTAATAATTATAAAACAAATTATTCAAAATTAGTTATGGGAAATGATGATTCTAATTTTATTTATGAAAATACGCCACGAGTTTGAACTAATACCTCGATAGGGTTGGGCATAATACCTGAAACCCAAAATCTGACCCGAACCTGATCTGAAATACTCGAAACTGAATCGAACCGAAACTTGCAAAATACTCGAATGGATTTTGGATCACAAGAATATAGGTATCCGGATCCGATGGGGTCAAACCCGAAACTCGAATGGGTACCTGAAATACCCAAAATATATAATATATTTAAAAATTCTACAAACGATTAATTAAAAATACGGATATCCAAACCCGACCCGAATCCGAACCAAACCCGACTCGAAATAAAGTATTTTATAAGAACCAAACCCAATCAGAACCCAAAATTAAATATTCAAACTCGTAAAAATACCCAATCGGGTCTTATATAAGTAAATCCGAAATACCCGAAACCCGAAATAGTCGATCTGATCGGGTACGGGTATCCAAACGTCCAGACTTATACCCGGATATATTTAAAGTGCATCACTCTCCTTTTATTCTTACTTTTGGTTTTGTTTATGTTAAAATTTAATTATATAATAATTGATAATTACAAAAAAAAAACATAGCCGTGGGTCCCCAACCAATCAGCTCTTGCCACATAATGGATTCTCAAATTCAAAAACGTTTCTTTCTTAAATAAGAAACGTTTCTAACGGATAATAGGTTTTTCATTTATTTTTAATTGTATAATAACTAAGAAACCACTTAAATATCATCGATAATGATGATCTAACTAGTTGTGCAGAGTCGAAAACTATTGCGACAAAGCCTTACTTATATACAAGACACATAGGAAACAAGGTAAAGAGTAAAGACCATATAAGATACAAATTAAGATTTAGGTTTGTGAGCCCATTAAGGCCCAAAGTATAACTCGGTAGCAAATACGAGGAAAAAATTGAGGCAATTAACAATCGAAAGATAGATCTGATTTCCTTCATTAAATATTTCGATTAATTACAGTCTTTTTTTAAATCTAGAAGTAGATTATATTGATTTGGTGTGATTACAAAGATTCGGCAGCAATAGACCATGTAGAGAATAATGGACGCATATAATTCTACATTCCCAAATCAAAGATAAAATCAAGACTAACAGTGAAACAAGTGTATCAAAGACCATCTAAGGAGTTTTCCTCACAACATTCTCGAAGACGGACTTCAAACCTAAATATGATGACTTGAAACTGTAGACTAACTTTCTCTGTAAATGATGAGTCGAGATTTTGAAATAGCCAATGTCGAAGAACTTCCCGAGAGAACTAGCTAAGAGAAACTTGCTCAAGGAGCAGGGGAGAATTTCATGACTGCAAGATTCCAACTAATCTACGAAAACTAATTTATTTCCTAAACTAAAGGGAAAAGGTATTCCCAAACAAAGATCCATCCATACCTAGCCTAGTATACTTGGGAGGAGGATAAACTAAACCAAGGCATGAACCTAATCAAAGAGCGATTAAGGAAAGTCCAACCATAAACTACACTTTTAACTAAGCAAATTTAAGAGACAAGAAGAGGGATAATTAAACAAACCAAATGCCAAAATCGACTCCAACACAATCTCAACCCTCACCGGAAACGTAAAATGAGAATAGCAAGACCGAGAGCGATGACCAAGGCAACCACGCTGTCGGCAATTTGGAGGAGGCAAAACAATTCCTGATTCACGACCTCCTTCAGCAAACTAAAATAGAGAAAAATATAGTACCACTTTACCGGCGAGTAAAAAAGAGGGAGAGGTTTGTCGATGGTGGTGCTAAGAGAGCCACCGGCCACCGACACCACCCAACGTCGAAGAAAAAGTTGTAGATCTAGGTCATGTTGGAGATAAGCTTGAAGGAATTAAAGATAAGCTTAAAGTGTAGTTTGAAGTGCAAGCAACCTAAAGATAGGAATAGTTAGTTATTTAGGAGTTATCTAAATATTCTAGAGTTATCCTATTAGGTTTAGGTTTATGCTAAGAGTTTTCCTATTGTGTTTAGGATTAGGATAAGAGTTTATAAATAGAGATGTTGAGTTGTGACATCCTATTTTCCAAAGTAATAAAGATAGTGATTTTTTAAAAGTGTTTTACGGTTTCAATAGGTCAGGTAATCGTAATCTTATATTTTCTTTCGAAGAGAGGGAAAAAACTCCAGTGACTGTAAAGATGTTGAGTTCAGATTGTAATAAATAAGCAAGCTCGTATTGACATGTACCTATTTTTAATTGACTTACCATCTGCTATTAGATTAAAGACCACCTGTATAATAAGAAGCTTAACATTGTTATATAGAAATTAACAATCGAATATAGATTTTAGCAAAAAGATAGAATATGTTATTTGCTATTTTGGATTCTGACTAGGTTTTGGAGTAGGGTTGATATCGGAGGTCGATGTCTCAGAGTCCATGACTGCTATACATTAGTTATCGTTTCATGTAAAAACATCTATAATTCACATTGATTTATTTTGTTTTCATGTCACATTTTGGAGAGTTTTTGGTTTTGACCGGTGATTGTTTTTGTTTGTTGCTTTAAAAAAACAAAGATTTAATTTAAACCAATTATACTCTAGTTTATTTTTGCTCTAAAGTATAATTGGTTTGATTTAAATTTCATATAATGACTTTTGCTTTTCAAAGCAACAAAACAAAAGCAATTATGAATCTAAATGACTTGATTGACAATTATTTTTATTTTATTGGTTTGAAAAGGAAAAATCTCCTCCAGTAGGTATTTGCTTATATAATTTTATACAATAGTTTCGATGCAACATAATGTTTTGTTTTGAATAAACACTTTATTTGGTAGCTACTTCCAATTTCATCTAAACTATGATTTAACTTACGCTACAGTGTAGGATTGAATTTTTTTAACTCATATTCATTTGGTTTTTAGATTTGTATTGATATTTTGAATATTATTTTCGAGATATTATTTTAGAGGTCAAAAACCCGAACTGAAATAAAACCAAAATAGAAGAATCGATCTCGAACCAAACTCGATAAAATATCTCAATAGTTCATAAATCTATATATTAAAAATTGAAGTCAAACCCGAACAGGAACCAAATTTTAGAGTTTTTCTATTATTTTTTTTTTCAAAAAATTAACTTTTATGTAAAATTACCCGAAGCTGAACTCGACCTATACCAAACCAAATTCTATACCAAACCCAAACCCGAGTCGAAACCAAATAAGAAACTAAATTTTAGAGTTTTTCTATTAATTTTTTTAATTTTTAATTTTTATATAAAAATACTCGAACCCGAAGTCGATCTATACTCAACCAAACTCTATCCGAATAATAAAAATATCTTAATAAGTCTTAAATCAAATAACCAAAATACCGAATTAGATGAATCGAACCTGATAAAAACCAATGTCCTAAATCTATGTATCTAAAAAAATCGAATATAAACTCAAACCAGAACCGAATCAATAACCGAATTTGTAACCAATATACTGTTATTAAATTTTAGCTTTTTAGAATTTTTTCAATTAAATATTTATTAATTTTTATATAAAAATCTGTTACAAAACCAATCTTAATCCTATTTTTAAAGGTAGTTATGAATCATATACTAATTTTATCCTAAACTTTATAATAGGTCTAAAATGAAAGTGTCTTCCGCTATATAAGACTATGATTATATTCATGCTATAGTGTGAGATATGAATATTTTTCCAACTCGTGTTCATTTGGTTTATAAACTCATGATATTTTGAATATTTTTCTAGAAGCCAAAAACCGAACCAAAATGAAGCCGAATTAGAGAAATTTAACCAGAAGTGAAGCCGAAAAAAATAACTCAATGAATCCTAAAACTATATATTTGAAAAACTAAACCCAAACTGGAACCAAATTTTGGTTTTTCTATTAAATATTTTTGAATTTTGAATTTTTATATAAAAATATTTGAATCTAGATTTGATCTATACCGTACAAAACTTTATCCGAAAAATAAAAATATTTGAATATGCCTCAAACCAAAATAACTAAAATAATGAACCGAACCTGACAAAATATCAAATCTCATAAATCTATGTAGCAGGAAAATTAAATTCAAACTCGAACCAGAACCGAATTAATAATCGAATTTGTAACAGATATATCTTTATTAAATTTTTGTTTTTTTGTACTAAATATATATTAAATTTAAATTTTATATAAAAATCCGTAACAAAACATTTCTGCAGTGGGATCTATGTCAGTCAAAAACTCTAATCGTAATCCTATTTTAAAAAATAATTATAAATTTGAAGTTAATTTTTATCCTAAATTTTATAACACTAAAAAAAAATATTTCCCATTTTAATATAGTTAGATTCGCTACAACATCAAGTGAAGTTTTTTTTATGAAACTTCACTTGGAAATCGTAAATTTTTCAGTGATGAAAAACAAATGTTGCAAAAACAGATGTGACAGAGCTATAAATGAATGAATGAAAGAAGAAGCAGAGCAGTCGGCGCATTAATGGCGAAAACAAATGCCATTAATTCGACCTCTCTCTCTTTCTCTGTTCTAACATCTACGTGTAATTCAGAGCATTGATTTCATGTCAGGTCGTAAAATTCAAAAACTTCAAAAAGTCAAGTTACACGACGAACATACAGAATCCCATGACTGATTTAACGGCTTCTCTAATCTATGGTCGAGTCTTTAACATGGGTTTATCTAAAAACACGCCCTTTAATCATGGGTTCGATTCAGATTTTGATCCTAATCCTAATTCGCATCTCAGAGACTTCTTCTCTTGGCTTCCAATTCCCAGCTCCTTCGTGGTGGATTCATTGAAAGGTAATGGTGTTGATGGATTCATAGGGTTAGGTTTTGGTGGAGGAGCTGAACAAACTGGGATTACTGATCTTATATGAACAGCTGGAGCCATTTTCTGATGGTTTAACCCAAAACTGGAAAAGGGCATAAGCTTACTGTAACAGTTTCCCTCCATTGAAGATGATGATAATTTGATTATCATCTCTGGCTTAGCATCATATGGGGTTTGTTTCTTGCTTGCATATTCTTCACACTTCTCTAGCAAAGATTTCTGTTTGGATTGCTGTTGCAGGAGATTTGTTCTTGAAGGCCAGAATCTCGATGGTGGTGGTGTTAATGATGAGGAAGCATCATTGGTATAGAGATTGATTGATCTTAGTTTCTCACATAAGTCTCTTGTGGTTGTTGTTGTTGTTGTCGTTGTGTCATGGCGAATTGTTCTGATGACTGTTCTTCTTCTTGACTGGTTTGCTTCTCTTCGTTTCACTTCTTTTGGTCTAAAACTTGAGAGTACTCTTGCAACTATCTCTTGTTCCTTCTCTTCACCTCTCAAAAGTTCCAAGCTTGGCACTGTGTAGCAAACTTTGAAATGAGAGACATTATAAACCAAAACAAAAATGGAACTTGGAGGTAAGTTTTGGGGTACTTTTTCTTAAGGAGAACCAAGCTGCAATGGCTGCATTCTTCTCAGCTTGTTTCTTAGTCTTTGCTGATTCTCCACTAAAATTCATTCCAGCAAGTTCCACAGTACAAGAGAATGTTGGGATGTGACCAGGTCCTGATCTCACACTTGTGTAAACCGGTAAATCAAGACCAGCTCTATGTGCCGTCTCTTGAAGTAGATTCTTGTAGATTTTAGTCTCATCCTTAAGAGAACAATTAAACTTCATGAGCAGTTTAAAAAAATGGAGAAAGAACTTTTGCATGCTTTGAGGAAAGACTTACTAGAACCTTAGCAGTTAAAGACTTTGAAGGGCCTTTGGAAGAGAGAGCAGTAAGAGCAACTTCAGCAGCTGAATGTTCAGCTTGTCTGAGAGTAGAACAGTAATTTGGACTTTCAAATATCTCACCATTGAAGTTTACACAAGCTTTGAATCTTGGAGCATGATCTGGCCCTTCTCTTGTGCATGTGTATGATGGGAGGTTGAAACAACTTCTCTGTGCAAGCTCCTGCAACTGATTCTTGTACATTTTTGGCCTGTGACAACAACTACAGAGCTTGAGAGAAAAAGAGTAAAGAGGAGTAGAAACTGCAGAGCTATATTAAGGGTTTTAAGAGAAAACAAAGGAAACCCACCAGCTTAAGTTGGTATTTAAGATTTGTTGTCTCTTTACGTATTAAACAGAAGAGCTTGTCTCTATCATGTGATGGACCTGAAGGCTATGCAATGTTCAAGAGAGAGAGAGAGAGAGAGAGGTAGGTAGGTGGTAATATTGCAAGAAAGCCACTTGTTAAATTGGCATAGAAGGTTTATGGGTGTAATGAGTGTCTCAATGAAAAAAGCTTAAGGCTCTGATGTTGGAAAGTGAATGAAGAGAACAGAGAGATAAAAGATGAAAAGAACAGTTTCAGAGGTCTTAGAGGTCGCTCACATGGTGGTTCTATACAAGCAAGTTTCCTCATAAAGAGGAGCAGAGGCTACTAAATGATAACAGTGACATTTCAATTGAACTGGTCCATCTTATATAATAATTTAACTTTATGTATATGTCTCTGTGTATACATAACACTGATGAAAATCTTATCAACTCTCTTTAAGATCCTGTCTTTATGATCTGATGTTTGTGTAATAAGCTTAGATTTCTTTTCAAATCTATCTATAATTCAAGGCTTTATCTATTGATTTGGACATTTCTTTGACTACAGTTGTTGACTCAGCAGAGACCTTAACCTTGACCTATCAAAAGAAGAAAAATATTTAGAAGAAAAACAAATTAATCTAATTGAGAAGGAACATTAGGGTTCTTCTGCATTAATTGCAGAGGCAGGCTTCAATGAACAGCTATAAAAATGTTCTGTCTTCTGGTCCACATGTCTTGATGACAACAGATAAACTTTTTGTTTTTATATTATATTATCTTTTCTATCTTAAAACATATTTATCTGGTTAAATTTATAAACATAACTAAAGAAAAAAAAAATCCAGTAGTAGTTCACTCATACAAACAACACACCAATTCAACCTTTGCTTACCACAACAAAGCCAACCAAACCCAACACAAACACTTCCCACATTAAGAACATTAGCACAAGACTGATTTTAAGCTGAATAATCCAAAAACCACATTTGAAAAGAAAAGAAATGGAAAGATCTCAGATTTTCTCTAAACCTGTATTCACCATACCGGACTTCGGCTTTGTTCTTTCTTCCTTTCGTGCTAAACCATGTATCCAAGACTATGTAGGTCGGTTCTCTGTCACTAAACCGGTTCCGCTGCTGCTTCCTCCACCATTCTGGTTTTGTTCTCCTACTCTGGCTGCTAAGGCCATAACTTCTGGTGACATATCCCAGCTTCCGCTTTTCCTTCCCCAGCTTGAGCGCCTTGGGTGCATACCTGGCCTATCGCTTTGTTCATCAACCGTTGTTCTAATATCTGGAGATAGCTCGCCTAACTCACCATCCTTAACATGTAAGCGCTCATTGTTACCATTTTTACCATCACCATGTTCTGACATTGTTGGACCCATGTCTGCCCAAACAGCCTTCCTTCCCATTTCAATGTCATCATTGGCCTTGCCCATGTTTGGACTCATAAAACCACCTGCTACGGATCTGGGAGGCAATGGAGGTTCACGCTGGACCATAGCTCTAAAATCATTCTTTGAAGCAGGGATTGCGGAACAAAATGTTTCTTTGAAGTTATTGACCACTCCCTTGTTATGTGGGTTGCTTCGCCGATCATATCTGTATCTGAAATTCTCATATGTAGTCTGCAAGAACAAAGGAAAACAATGGTTACAGCAAGTTCATGATTTCTAAACAAGAGGAATGAGGATTGGATTGGTCCCAACATACCTGGTTCGTGCTGATGAGATATAGATGGAACGCTGTTAAGCCACCAACAAACCACATTGATATGAATGTGTAGATTATCAGAACAATGGAGGCAGGAGTTTTAAGCATTGCCTTCCAAATGGTTGTATGCTCTGATTCCGTGATCTTCCTTATATAAACCCAGCAAAAGGCAAACACATATATACAGAGAAGTGTCGTGGAGAAGACAAACATGAAGAAGAATCGGTAATTTCTCTGCAACAAACAACAGAATATGAGATGAGTTTTAAGGAACTGTGATTTATGTGCATTCTATAAAGACTCTTTTCAGTCAAAGTTTGACTTACCAGCCCAATACATTGGCCAACCCAAGGGCAGTGATGGTCAAACCTTTCTACGCAGTTGTTGCAAATTGAGCAATGTGAGCAACGAGGTGGCCTGTAGAGCATGCAAGTGTCACAGTACTTGACCTTAAATGTGATTCCATTAACCTCCACTTCCTTAATGCGAGGTAGTCGCAGCTGCGGAGTCTGGCCAGCCCCTACATCCATGTTGCCATCAAGGCCTTCAGGCTCTGGAGGATGAGCATTTCTTGGGATAATACCTGGATCTCTTCCGGATGTAAGCAGCAGAAGAATTAAATCCTGAGGGAAGATACGGACGGAATCATGCGGGAATCAAAAACACTTGGTGGACAGAAAATGCTATAGAGATGATCTCCAATGCAAAGCTAAAAAAAACTATACTTACATAAATGGTGAACACGACAGCAACAGCTACTATTGATACTCCCCAACTATCGGAGAAGTCATCCATTAGCTTCCTCGCGACAAAGATACAGAATATTGAAACAGGGACAGCAATAAGACAAATGGTCAACGCTAGTGATCTTACATCTGGCCCAAATACAAATCTTCCTTGAAGAAAGAATATCTACAAAAAAACACCAAAATTAATCAAACTTAGTGAAAGAAACTTAAACACTTCATCAGAGAAAGTTTCCATAACAAACTATTTCTCATCTATTAGACTCATCTAAACATGCATTTTAACTAGTGGACTAATGAATTCAGTACATCACACAAACAAATCCTAATCACTAGCATACATATCAATTCATTTCGGTTAATAAAACATTCAAGACGTATTCAGAGTCTCTAGCTGATGTCAAGGGAGTAAAGAGAGAAGGTTAAGATAAAAAATCTCCTTATTCATAGTCATCAAACTATATAATCTCAAATTCCAAACCTTTTGTCCAGAGTAACTCAATCCATCATTGAGCTATATTAAGATAAAGTTAACATGCCTTGTTTAACTTACAACCATTCACCTCAAAAGCTTCTAAAAGCTTATGCCCCCAAAGGAAACAAACCTATGAAAACGACATCAAATTCTAGGAATCTAAAAAAAGCACTAGCTAGATTCTCCAAAGACTTTAAAAGTTTCTACAAAAACCCAAGTTCGAAGTTCAACTAGGTTGAAAAATTGGGACATAGCTAATCTTAGTCTGCATTAATGGGAATAAGCTTCCACTAAATAGACTTGGCAACAACAAGAAAAGAGACTAACTTAAGAACACAAAAACCATAAAATGCTTTAAAAAATCTCTAAACTTAACAACAACAAAAAAGTGTTACAGTAAAATTAAGAAAAAACTCACATTGCTGCCTTTCCAAGTTTGGTAAACCCTTAAATCACCATTCGATCCAGAATCAGATCGCTGAGGCGGAGGCACTACATACATCTCTCAACCTCAATTTCTTCTACTTCAATCTCTCTGACTATTGACGGCGTCACCAAGAGCTGAGCTTTATAACTGTTTCTTCACGAGTAAAAGCAAAAAAAGGAGATGAAGAAGAATATGAAGTAAGTGTATAGAGAGAGAGAAGGGCAAGTCTCCGGCGAAAGGATTCTTCAGATTCCGGCGAAATAAGCCGACAAGGGCACGAGTAAGCCAGCGAAAAAGAAGGGTTTTTTTTTTTTTATGTTTGCCCTCTTCTCTCCCAATTTCAATGGTGGGTTCCTTCCCCCCCTTTTTTTTTTTTTTGTTCTCCTTTTTTTTCCGTTTATAAAAAAAATGTTAATTAAAATAAATAAATATAGATAACTTGATAATAATAATAATAATAATAATAATAATAATAATAAATACTGTGACCGTCGTTTAGTGTTTAGTCTACCTTTACTTATTTTGACAGCTAAATACGAAGTAATTATAGATGAGGTGGCATTATATCATTGGCTTATTACTTAGTAAAGCTAGTCAAAATTACCCGAGTGAGTCCAACCCTCGTCATTTTAGCAATAAAATGGTAATTTAAAAAAATTTAACTTCAAGAAAAATGAAATAAGTAGATGAAAAAAATATGTGTGTTCAGGAAGTATTCCATATAGCCTGGGGTTTTTCGGTATAAACCGAATTGGACCGAGCCGATCGAACCAAAATTTTTGTATTTTGGTTCAACTTTGGATCGGATTAGATTGAACCGGTTAAATTGAAATTTTCGTTTTTAGTTCAGTTTCTTATTTTATTCAAAAACTAATCAGAATTCATTAAGTTTTGAATTTGGTTATCGGTTTGGTTGGTATGGTTATCCAGGATCGGTCGGTTAAAAAAACGGAAAATATAGATTTTAACCAGATTTTTTATATATTTTAAACCAAAACCAAATAAACCAAAAACCCAAAAAAATCGAACCAGAAAAATTGAACCAATAAGATTAATTAGAAAATGAACTGAACCGGAATAATTATGGGTTTAATTCAGAATTTAATTTTCCAATATTAAATAACTCAATAACCGAATAAACTTAACTGTTCGGTTCGGACTGAAGGTCTAAACCTATTTCCATCTACTAAAATAAACAAATCTTTTTGTCCGATTAAAAAAACACTCATAATTGTTTTATTTTGTGTCATAATAATAGTGATTATGGAAATAAATTAAAAATAGTAAACTTTTAAAATCTCGAGAGAAAAAGGTGAAAAGAATAAAATGATTAGAGGCAACATATGATAATATGACAATGCATATGTGTTATGATGGACTCACCTTCTTTACAACAATACATTACAATATTTATATGAGCCTTGAAATTCTGAATTATTCAAGTGGCCTAACAATTTGTCCATTTGATTTTAAATTAGATTTTGTTGTAACATAAAAAGTTTATGGTTTTGACATTTAAACCCTATTGCAACAAATGAGTTTTCGCGGCATGATACTTGCTCTATTGTCACAATGTTGGTTATTTAGTCTTTTAGAAAAACAAAGTGAAATACTTGTAACTTCTTGTAAGAGTCTTTTTGTTTTTCTTTTACTGAATTATATTGATAATCAAAAACAAATAACATTGGTGTATGTTCGGTACCTTTTGCTGAACTTTGAGGAATTTATTACGGGTCACTGATTGTATAGGAGAGAAAAATCTCACATTTGGAGCTTGAGATTGATTCAAAGATGATTGTAGAGTTTCTAACAAGAGGGATTGAAGATTCTCATCTATTTTTATTCCTAGTACATTTATACTACAGCTTTATATCTTAAGATTAGAATGTTCGAGTCTTAGGAACAAATTTTGAAAAAAATCAGACTTTGGTTGGATCTTTAGAATACACACAAGGAACAATTTAGCGCAAAGAAAATCAAGTTCAAAGGAACTTAAATACTCCATCTCTTTTTTAAAGAGTGTCATTCTAGCAACAAAAATTAGTTTCATAAAAAGTGTCATTCTACATTTTCAATGCCACATTTTACAAATAATTCTAGTTTTACCTTCCAATCAAAATTAGATATATGAAATCTAACTAATTATTACTCATAATAATTAGGGTTATAAAAGACTTTTAACATTATTTCTTAAAATTTGTGAAAAAGCCTAAATGACACTCTTTAAGAAACGAATGAGGTATTGGCCGGAGTTTAACCGGAACTAGAATTTTGAAAAGGATCCAAACGGATATAAATCAAAGTATAGAGACATTAGAAAATTTGAGGTTTAAAAAGATGAAAAAAATTTCACTTTAAGCAACTCTCAATAGTCTTCATAGTTCAAGCCAATAAAGAGAAGCAATAAGCAAACAAAACATTTTCTGGTTCAACACATTGAAAGAGTTGGCTTTGATGGCTCACTGTTCTGGCTCTTGAACCCTCTCCAACTCTCAGCCCAAGCCTTAGCCTCAGCAACAGCTCTCTTTCTCTCAAGATGTACATTTGCTTCTTCTCCTTCTTCCTCTTCTTCCTTAATCGTCATCATCCTCGTTATCTCCCTCCGTGAGCTCACTATCCCCGTCGTCGTCTCCAATTCTGTACCTCCTTCAACTCCATCGCATTTCCTCTTCTTCTGAATCCTAACTATGCTCTCAACTATGTAATCTAGAGCGTTCACTAACTCAGTGATTGTTGGTCTACTGTTTGCATCATCACTCACACACCAAAACGCAACAGCAAGAGCTCTCGTCATACTTACTTCTACGTCAGGACCTATTCCTAACTTTGGATCCACAATCTGATGTGTCTGTTTTTCCTTGAACAAAGTGCGTGCCTATACAGAAGAAGAGACACATTATTAAGGGTCATAACTCATAACATAAAAGTCTCATTCTTTATCAAACTCGAACTCAAAAACCAAATGCCAAAATGTCATATTTTCATAGCACACTACAAGAAAATAAGCGTTTTGCAACTTCACTATCAGTCCATAAGATGAGATTGAGAGCATTACCCAATGCACAAGATAGCGACTTGGACCGAGGCATAAAGATGAGTCCATAAGAGCTTGGTGTCCAGTGATAAGCTCCAACAAGACAACTCCAAAGCTATAGATATCAGATTTGAAAGTCAACTTCCCACTGAGGCCATAATCTGGATCACAATACCCATGAGTTCCCATAACTGTTGTAGACACATGAGTCATATCACCTGTTGGACCCAACTTAGCAAGTCCAAAATCAGAGAGCTTTGGTTTATATTCATGATCTAACAATATGTTTGAACTTTTCAAATCTCTGTAGATCACAGGATTTGCTGTTCCAGTATGAAGATACTCTAACCCTTTAGCTGCTCCTACTGCTATCTCCATCCTTGTCTTCCAATCTAAAGGCTTTTTATCATCACTGAGATCTGACCAAAACATAAAACAAATTTTTAAGATATGATCTTTAATGATATCTTCTAGATGTTGGGGTTTAGTTTTACAATGAAGATGATCTTCTAAAGATCCAAGAGGCATATACTCATAGACAATGAGTCTTTGATCTCCTTCAGCACAATAACCGAACAGTTTCACGAGGTTTTCATGGCGCAAGACTGAGAGCATAAGTACTTCAACAAGAAACTCTTTGTCTCCTTGAACACCAGAGTTATCAAGCATCTTAACAGCCACATCCTTGAATTTAGACCAGCAACAAAAGCAACAACAAAAAACAAACGGTTAATTAAGAGATTCTCACAGTAGTTTTACAACAAACAAGAACAACTATTCTAGAGAATTAATGATTGTTTTTTATATCCCGGGTGGTTTGAGCTTAGGTAGCATACTACCGTTATCCTAAGTTCGGCTACACCCAGGACTAGGGAAGCTACGTAAAATCTTTTAAATACTATACACAATGTGGTGGGAATGTTCGAAGTTAAGTAGCGTACTACCGCTACCCTAAGTTCGGCTACACCCGGGACTAGGGAAGCTACTTAAAATCCTTTAAATACTATACACAATGTGGTGGAGAATGTTCCAACCTAATTAGCGTACTACTGCTGTCTTAAATTCTTTTCGTTCTACCAATACACCACGACCATGTTGGTAGAGATTAATGATATGATTAGTCCGAAAGATAAGACTTTTTAGTTACCTCTCCACTTCCTATCGTTCCTTTATAGACACTTCCGAATCCACCTCGTCCAATCTCAGATTCCATGCTGAAGTTGTTTGTCCCAAGGGCTAGTTCTCGGTATGTGAAAACCTGACATCTGTTGTTAGAACGTTGCACTGTTCCTGATGACTCTGGTAAATCTCTTGCTGGTTCGGCTACGAAAGAACAAAACAACACAGTGAGAAACTGTATATCACATGTAAGTGTAACACAGGACTAAAAGAGAGACATTAATAACTTAATAAACGAATCTTAATATGATCTATACAAAGTGACAGAGACTAATCACAAGACCAAATCTGTATGTATATCATAATAAGCTTATTAAATGAGAAAATTTACTCAGCCCTGGCATTAAAGATCTCAGTAAAGTTTAATGATCAGAGCAAGTGAGTGTAACCAGAAGACGTAGGCTTATGCTTTTTACCCAGCATCATTCTCCAACCATCCATTCTTGACCCAAAACATGAGCAACAAACCATGTTTGTCTGCATCAAATTTGAAGAATAATCAATAAGACATTCTTTTGTTGTTTATTACACGATCGAGAAAATTTTAGTCTTTGGTGTAACTCAGAAAACGAAGATACATATTACAAACTTGAACTCTCTAGTTAATCCAATAGGGCTTAACGATGTACCTTGAGATCAGAGATAACGACACAGAATTAACAGGTTTTACAAAACACAAGGAAACAAAGATGAAATCTTTTGACTAGAGGATTTAGACAAAACCCTAAGAACACGAGAGGATTTAGACAAAACCCTAAGAACACGAGAAATAAGATGTCGATATAAATCAGATTGTCAGATAAATTTAACGAAAATATGAGAATTTTGTGAGGTGTTAAACCAATGAAAAGGGAAGGAGATTACGATAAGATTAAGGGTTTTAGTGGTTAATTAGAGAGAAGATTAAGATAAGATTAATGAGATTTACATAAGGGGAAATCTAAAGTATGAAGGGTTTTTAATGAGGAATGAAAGACACGTAATCCATAGAGCAAAGCATGAGATATGCAAATATGTTCTACGTTACCACCAAATTGCTTTTTTTTTTCTTCTTCATAATATATGGTAATTTAGGGCATGGAATTTGTTTTTTTGGGGTAAATATTTTTATAATATTTTTTTTGTCAATAACGGGATCGATAAGATCCGATCCATAGTCTAACCCACACCTTAAAATCTCTTTTTATTCTACTAGTGTAGTGAAGAGGAATCCAACTTCGGTGTTCTGAGTCATTAACTAGATCATCTTAACCACCATAAAGTAACTCGGCAATATAGTATTCTTCTTTTCGGGGGTAAATATTTTTTTGAGCAAATATTTTTATAGTATTATTTTTCTTTCTGGTGTAAATATTTTTTTCTGGGGTAAATATCTTTAAAGTATTACTTTTTTTTGGGGTAAATATTTTTTTTGAGGGTAAATATCTTTATAGTATTATTTATTTTTGGGGTAACTTTTTTTTGGGGTAAATATCTTTATAGTATTATTGTTTTTTTTGGGGGTAAATATTTTTTTTGGGGTAAATATCTTTACCGTATTATAGTAAATATCCTTTATATCCACACAATTATTTCTTGTGGTATATACTGGATTATGAATTTCACAATTGTTTATAAATCAGTATTAGGAATTAGATGTGATAAGAATAGTTTTTAAAAAAATCATATTTGGGATTTAATTAAAGAAGATGGAAGATCTTGTAGTTTAGAGTAAAGTTTTTCAAATTGGATTCTGATAGAACGTTGAATAAGATTGTTGAAAAATATAGCGTAATATAAGTAAATATTTAGTATATTCATGCAACGTGAGTTATAAAAGTTATCAAAGACATTTGGTTGGATAAAAAAACAGCGCAATATGGTAAAAATTTATGTTGTCATGTAACGAGAGTTATAAAATTGGTCAAAAATCTTGCATTTAAAAAAAAGAAGTCAATATGATAAAATTTAGTAAATTTATGCAAATCTGAGTTATCAAATCTATTAAAGATCTTTAGTTGAAAAAGAAATTATAATGTCTAATTTTGTTTTTAAAGTCTAATTACTTACTACTATGTCAATCACATATCATACACTTAATATTTAAAGCATACAGCCTCATCTATTCTCTTCTAGGCTTATGCTTTTTCATGTTAGAACTCTATATTTTACCAATTATGCCCTCAATCAAAACCTAAGATGTTTGAGGATTAAGTTCACCATGATTTCAAATCTCCGAACAATAGCTTCCGAGAAACTTCAAACCGACAATACTCAAATACACTAATCTTGAACTTGACCCACAATTAAACTTTCTTCGGTGAGTAGTGATAGATACGAAGAATTACTTTCACAAGTTGAAATCTTCTATGAGAAAAGCTAGAAGAAACATAGGGAAGTGATGAGTCTAAGTTCTTGCCTAAACGAGATTGAGTGGCCAAGAGGCCAAAACGAAGTTTGTTTTTCCTTTTTCTCGGTTGTCTCTTACTGTCACCTCTCACCTGACACATCCTTGATCTTGGTTAAGCTTTCTCCATTTTAGTCACCGCCGTCTTAAACCACTATGCATGGCGATAGTCTTCTCGACTATATAACCTCCTTGCTCGTATGAAGACGACGATGCGTGAAACTTGAGTCTGTTGAAGAGCCGGCATGAATTCTGTCGTGAACCTCCTTCTCTTGTTTGATCTAAGTGTCAAGAGGTGTTGGTTTTTCCGGTGGGCTTGCCGTTGCCGGTGGTGCTGTCGACAACTGGGTATTCTCTTCACCTCTCTCTTTTGAGTGATTGGTTGAATCTGGTGTAGATCTAACTTATTAGAATATGAGCTTTCAACTCAAAACCAATTGACAATGAGTGGAAAGGCTCATATCTTATATATACTAGAGAGGATCCTTTCCAACTCCGATGTGAGATGTTATTCCCTAATACACCCTCTCAAGATGATAGTTCTTTGGCCATTAATCTCGTATGTTCGGGGATGAATCGATGACACCAATATTGGGTCTGGGTTGCCGATAATTAGACCACTTTGGGTCAGATTGGGTTTGGACAGTGTGGATCGTGGGCTCTGATATCATATTAGAATATGGGCTTCCAACTCAAAACCAATTGGCAATGAGTGGAGAAACTCATATCTTATATATACTAGAGAGGATCTTTTCCAATTTCCGATGTGAGATGTTATTCCCTAATGTAGTTTGAGGACTGATTAGTCTAAATTTAGATTGATAGTTGTTTATCAGTTAAGAAAGATTGGTTGAATTTCCGTTCTAAGCTTTATGTGGGTTATTATCAGTCTTGTGTGGTTAGGCTTGAGTGTGCTCGGTGTCTTGTTGTTGTCTCGTTCATTTGCGTCTTCAATACTCTTCGCAACATTGGTTTGGATTGAAAGAGATGTTTTTGCTAGACAAGTTTATCTTAATGGTGTCCACATGAATCTAGTTTGGTTTACTACTTGACAAAGTTGTAGGTGTCTATAGCTCCAAGTATTAGGGACTCTCTCTTGCAATGTTACACAATTTTATCAAAAATCTTTCATTCGAAAAGAAAAGATTTTCTCTCCATTTCTAATATAGAGATGCATTCCACTTTTGTTTCATGATATTAAATATCAAACCATATATCCCATCGTTTCATTTTATGAGATGTTTAAGGAAAAATAATTTGTTTCATATTATAAACTACTTTACATTTTTCTATGTAAAATTGAATGCATTTGAATTTTGGTGATTATTTAAATTTTGCAGCCTCTTATATAATTTGTAGAATTATATTAAACTTAAATATAAAATAATTTTATTTATTGTCAGTTCAGTTCTTGGAATAGAGTCTTTAATTTCTTTTCAGTCCTTGGAAGTGGATTTTGCAACGGATTGCACGGACGTCATAAAGATTATGTCGAATCCAGAAGATTGGCCTGTCTTTCAAATTTACCAGGAATATTTCTTCAGGTTGAAATCTTTGTTTAATGTTTTTTCACTATTTGTTATCCCAAGATCATTGAACCATAAATTTGATACTCTCGCTCATTCCATTAGAGAGTCCGATCATGGTTTGATTGTGTAGTCATATTTTTTCTATGCTCTTTTGGAGTATAGATTTATTATTATTATATTTATCCATTGACAAAAAAAAGTTATATTGATATTCATTTAAACTTCTAAATTTATGTGTTTTAAAACTTAATCTGATTTATGCAGAAACTTGGCTACTGGGCCGGCCAGTTGTGGTCCAATATTGTTGACAAAAAAAAAACTCAATCTGATTGTTTACAAAAAAATCACAATTTAAAGTATCAAAGCATTTATACATTATAAAATTGCCAAGAGTCGGTAATCTCTATTTACAAACCATTTGTAAAACTCAATCTTTCCTTCTATTTAAGTGTAACGCCATTACATTCCAATTTATCATCCCTTAATAGTGTAAAGCTTTTTTCTGGGATCCGTCTAAGCTTTCGAAATTTCTTTATTCCGCCGGCTTTTATAAACAATATAATGTATCTCTGTTTGGTTTAATAATATAGTTCCGATGAAAAAAAAGGTTACTACAAACCAAGAGACCGTAAAAATACTTTTCTAGAAGTCACTAAACGATTGTTACAGTGTTTAAGAACTCTTTCTTGGTTTTACAAAAGGCGTGGAAGCGATCTTCGTTAACTGTACCAAACCAGGAAAGCTCGATACCGAAAGCCGCAAGCCTACGAGTGTCTCGTGGGATAGGGGATTGCCATATACCGTCCCACCAGCCAGGAGGGGCAAGTGGCGTGAATGCGCATTGGTTTGGCTGTTTAGGACAGCTCAGTGGTCCAGCGTATCGGTTCCATACATGTCCCCAGCCGACCTGGTTCTTCAAACCATCTGATAACAGAGTGCTCTGAAAACTACTTAAGAAGGCAAAGCTTGAGTTGGTCGAACCATCCTCTGTGAATTGACACCCAGTTAGAACCAGTCAAGGTGTATTGTGAATAATAAACTGAGATGATGGAGATAAGAGAAATGTGGGATAACTAGATAAGGTAAGGTCTTAACTGAGACTGTTTGCAGCGGCTAATGCAGCAACCAATTGAGCGTAAGTAGTCCCAACTCGCCTGTTAGCACCAGAGATCACCGCATGTTTTGCTCGACATGCGAGGAAGAAATCAACAAATGCAACCCATCTCGGTGCAGGACCCCAATCCTTTATTCTAAAATCTAACATTGGTAATCCCCGACGTTGAGCAATACCACCTTGGAAAAGCTTATAGTTAAATTGTAAAACCTACAAACCATTTGCAACTGATTTAGTACGCAGCTAATGGATTAGAAGAATCTGTTGGGAAGAATTTAGATCACTCATACCTCAGCAATTCCACTGATATTTTGTGCGATAGCTTTCACAACAGATGGTGTGTCAGACACTATAACCACTTTTGGTTTTGATATGCCAAGTTTGTTAATTGCTTTTCCAAGACAGTTTATCACTGCACGCAGAGGTCTAACAGATCTGGAAGAAATTATAGAAAGGAAGCTTTAGTCAGCCAGCTCAGGATTTAAAAAAGAAAAACAGGCAGATAGGTGTTTTGACATACTTGCTCATCAGCATTCGCATGTGCAAGGAAATATCAGGATCTCCAGTCTCGTGTAGAACCCAGTCCACTGCTTCTTTTACATCTTTCGTGGGAGATACAAGACTCATCATCAACTCTCCAAACACATTTGCTCGTGGTGCAGAGTTTCCTTGCTCTCCGAATAGCTCAGATGCAGCAGCTCTCATCTCTGGATGCACATTCTTGAGGAAAAACTGAGCGGCCACAGCGTCTGTAGTGCCTTGAAACCTAAAAACCAAATGCTCGGCTCAGTAATGATTTTAACTTCACCAAAAGGATTCAAAGTTGTATCTTTTGTTTTCTTCTTACTGACCATATAATAGGTTCTTCCCATTTCTTCCAATTGCTGCATAAGACATTACTCTTGGCCGGCTTCTCAAAATCATCCAATCTCATTACAAGCCGCTTTCCATATTTCTTCACACAGCCTTTCTGTCGCCATAGATGTTTCACTTCATTCAAGGTAAATGTAGCATTGGAGTACGCAATGTAATCACCAAAAGGATATTTCCCTCTGCAGTAAGCAAGTGCATAGAGAAAGGTATAAACAAGACAGATACACTAACAAAAACAAGGAAAAGCTGCAACATTTCCCAAAAAATAGAGAAAAAGGATTGAGAAAGAACCAGTATATGCCTGGTCTGGCCAATGATCAAGGATCTGTTCAATATTATGCTCAATGCTGCTGAGGTCAAGATCTTGTACATTTCATTTCCGAAACCAGCTTCTGCTGTTTTCCCCAGAACATAACCATGTCTACAAAATTGCTCTGGAGGAAGCTCACGAATCACTGAAGCTCCTACATACCACAACAATCATTATACATTCATATCCAATGATAACTTGTTAAATCAGAGTATGCAGATTCGAAATTTTGCCATCACTAATGATGAAAGTAGCCAAATACTTAACATAAGTACCGAAAAGAACACGAATTTTCTCACCATTTACATGAAAATGGCGTCGGATAACATCTCGAACTCTGAGGCTCTGATCCACGAAACCACCTTCAAACTCGCTTCCCATCTCTTCTACCGTTGAGCAGAGCCTAGCTCCATCAATCTTAACGTCTCCGATCGACGAAGAATTTGTCCATCTCGCAGTCTCCTCAGATTCCGAAACAGCGTCGTCGTCGTCTTCATCTATGAAAGAAGAATTAGGATCCAACGAGTGGAGCGTGAGTAACAACAAGCCGAAACCAGCAAAGAAAACCACAGAAGCTAAGAGGATCCTCTTCCCGAACAATCGCCTCCGTTTTGTTCCACCGCGTTTCATCTCTCCCTCATCGTTTCTTCTCCGTCGTGGAAACTCAGAACAGTGTTCACTTCCATTATCAGAGCTTTGGATGCGAGCGAAACGGTGTCGTTTGGAACTCGTTCGTGTCGGTGGCAGTTAGACTACTCAACGACGTCGTTTTAAACATTCTAGTGGGCCTAGAAATAGGCCCAATAAGGAGACTGCAGCCAATAAAGAAATAAGACTATTAATGGGCCTACATTTAGGCCTAATAATGAGACATGAGCCCATAAAGGAAGAAGAATCGTCCGGTAGTTCATCCACATCTAACCACGACGAAGATTGTTTCCGAAA
Organism: Lepidium aucheri; assembly: GCA_900406435.1. Taxonomy (NCBI): domain Eukaryota; kingdom Viridiplantae; phylum Streptophyta; class Magnoliopsida; order Brassicales; family Brassicaceae; genus Lepidium; species Lepidium aucheri. Next base: position 25,926 of record OVBA01000929.1, read on the forward strand.
TTTCCCAAACTGCTTCAACTTCTCGGCGGTTTTTGAAGACATCATCGGACAACGCCGCCGTTTTACTCACCGTGATTTTCCTTTTCATAGTTTCTTCTTTTCGCTGCTATGTTAGTGTCATCGCAACAATCTCCGTTCTCTGATTGATTCTCCTCTGTAATTTCCTCTTCGCGCTTGTTTTTTTTTGTTTCGTATTTTGCTTTCTACTGGAATTAGTCTCTGCTTATCTTTTCACAGTAGGGTTTATACTAGTTTTCATGTCTAAAGCCACTTTAGATGCAAGTCCTTGTCTTATTATCTAGTTCTCGCTTAGTCTTGTGAGTTTTTTTCGTGAATTTCTTGTGCTGATAGTGCTTGTCTACTTGAAATTATCAGCTTTTTCAGTCAATCTGTCGTCTTTTTGATTTCTGTCGCTTTTTTTTTCTGTCTCTTCATAATTTTCAGCCTTTTTCGACGGTGATGACTTGAGGGTTTTTGACTTGTTTCTTCTTTGTTTCTTCTCTCTAGATATATCAAGGAGCATTTGTTTTTGAGCTGGTGTTGAAACAATGGCTGGTTCATTTAACGCGCAGATATTAGTTGAGAAGCTTGCTAAACTCAACAGTTCTCAAGCAAGCATAGAGAGTATCCTCTTCTTTGTTTACTTAGTTCTGTTACTTCTGTATGTGTATGATTCTGGTTGTTCTTAAAGCTCTCTTATTTCATTGGTTCCTACTGTTAAACGGATGCTTTGGAAAGACGTGAAAGAATCGGTATCTAAGTAAATGAGGAACAATGGATTAGGATGACAGTATTGGAATGTTCTTTCCTTTGTAGAGTACAGTTAATCCACCAGGATTCTCTTTTAGTATGTATGGAGCTGTATTGTACACCGATTGTGAGTTCTTTTTCAGTTTGATGTCTCATATAATAATGAATCACGCATTATTTTTACGATTTTTGTGGTAAATAGCTTCTATTTTATACTTAATACCTTGTGTTGTGGTTTTTTTGCCTCGCCTTCTTTACTACTCCGGTGTATCTCTTCCTTGACACTATACAGCTTTATCACATTGGTGTATCTTTCACATGAACAAAGCAAAGCATGTTGTAGAAACATGGGGTAGGCAGTTTCACTGTGCCCCACGTGAGCAACGATTGGCATACTTGTACCTCGCGAATGATATCTTGCAGAATAGCAGGCGAAAGGGTTCAGAGTTTGTTGGTGAGTTCTGGAAAGTCCTGCCGGAGGCTCTTCGGGATATGATTGAGAATGGAGATGACTCTGGAAGCAAAGCTGCACAACGATTGGTATGTAAAGTTTACTATTTATCTACTACCTTCTCGGAATTTCTCATTGTTTTTGGATTTTAAGGATTTGACATGAGTCTCGCATTGCTAATTACCATAATTCTCTTGTAAGGTTAACATATGGGAAGAAAGAAAAGTTTTTGGATCCCATGGACAAATTCTCAAAGAAGAATTTCTAGGAAGGCAGCCTGAAAATGGAACCAGAAATGGAACTCTTGTGCCACTTAAGCTGGTAAGTTACAAGTTTTTATACAAGTAAAATTTGCCGTCCTTTTTCAGTAAGGTCTACTGTTATGTGATCGTTTCTGCTTTGGAGTTCTTCCATGCTAGCAACATGTCCTAATCTTTGCTCTCTGTTCAACAGAGACAAGCAAATGGATCTACATTAGAGAAAGTGGTGTCTGCTGTTGAAAATCTTCATGGCGTTCAGATTGATGAGGATGCTCTTGTTGGAAAGTGTACGAATGCTGCTGGTTACCTTGAGAAAGCAACAAAAGAAGTTGAGAGAGATCTTAGTTCAGGTATCACCGTCCATTCGCTGCTGCATTGCTGCAAATGTATTGATAAGCTTTTTTTATTTTTAACAAGTGACAAGCTACATAGCTGTAGATTTATACATTCGTTTATTCTAAAACAACTCATTTGGATTATCTTTTACCACACGCCCTTTGTATTAGATATGAAATCTTAAAAGACGCTAATGAATCTAGTATAGGTCTATGTGTGATCGTAAAACACCAAGACAATTTCGATTAATACTTCTAATGATTTCCCTCTTGTGTTGCCAAGTAGTTTTTTTTTCTTTCTTTCTGAAATCATCCTTTTCACGTGGTGGGTCTTACCATTTGGTTGAAATATTCAGACTATCTCTGTGTCAAATCATTTAGTGGTGAGAGAACTTACTTCAACCATTAGGAAGAGAATCCACAATATATTCCCTAACCAGTATAACCAGTCTGACACATTATTTGCTAATTTTGGATCTCTAATTTTTTTCTACGAGAGTTCTAATTGGTCGTACTGGTTATTATTCTAATTGGTTGCGGTTATATTATTTCATTTGTTTACCTCAATGATAAAGAAATCGGATTCTTGTTTAAGCATCCACCTATCATATGTAGTTGTTTTCACTATCTTACTTCTTATCTGTTGCTTTGAACAGGACACGCCCCTGGGCCTGCGGTAGTAAAGGAGGTGCAGGGACAACATGCCCTACTAAGAGACTGCATCGAACAGCTTGGGGAAATGGAGACATCCAGAACAAGTCTTGTCACTCATTTGAGAGAGGCTTTACAAGAACAGGTTTCCATATATACAACCGCTTACAAAAAAAATCATCTTTTTAGCTCCTGCTAAAAGCCTCACATTGTTTTTTTTTGTTTTCGTCAAGGAACTCAAGCTGGAGAAAGTACGTAGCCACCTTCAGGTTTGGATTCGTACTATTTATATGGTTTCTGGTCTTCACACATTCGATATTTTTCAATTCACACAAAACACAATACATTAAAACCTTATCTATCGCCGAGCTGGTTTCGTGATTTAAGAAAGATAGATTCAAGTCTAAATAGGGATTTATTGGTTGTTTTTTCCAAAATAAATGGTTGCCTTGTAGTTATGCTATGTAGTTAACTTGATGCCCATCATGCTATGATTTCAGATTGCTCGGTTTCAATCAGACAGAACTGGTGATCTCTGCAGACAGCTTCTAGACCATGGTTGTAGTTCACAGCTTCCTGTTACAGAAGAAGAAGAGTCAAAAGAAGCCATCAAAGGTTCATCCGCAGCGGCAGCACCACAAAGCTTCTCACACAGCGATGTACAACAATCTGCACCGGTTATGTTTTCTTCAAACCCAACTCAATCAGTGGAAGACCCAAGAAAAACCGCAGCTGCTGCAGTGGTCGCTAAGCTAACAGCATCTACTTCCTCAGCAGAGATGCTTTCCTATGTTCTGTCCTCCTTAGCCTCCGAAGGCATCATCAGAAACAACAACCCACCTGCTAAAACAGAATCTCCATCATCCAGCGATGGCCCGCCTGAGAAAAGATCCAAGATTCAAAATCATGACCAGTCCTATCTCAAACCGCACCAACAGAACGCTGCAACAACATCCTCGACCATGCCCCCACCACCGCCACCACCACCACCTTACCAGCTTCAACCTCAGTTCTTGCAACCATTACAGCCTCCTGGACCCGTAAACCACACACCATTCAACTACACCATAGCAACCACTTCCACAACTACGCAACAGCAACTAGAACAACAACAGCAACAACAAGGTTCTTGGGTTCCTGAACTGACTCAACATACACCACCTGTCCCATCAGAGAATTCATACCAGAACATTCAAGGACAAGAAGGTTTCTATGGCATTAGCTCATCAATGCCTATGACACCTGTTACTCGGCAATAGAGTAAAAATCTGTTTTTAGGGTTCATATAGCAAAAAGCTCACTTATTTTTTTGGTTTTTTGTTAAATATAGTTAAAATGGGCGTTTGATTAGGATATAACGTTCTTGAAATGTGTGCTTTGTATGCTTTCTAACTGTGAGTACGTCTAATTCTCTCTCCCTCTGTAAACATTAAAACCCAATTTATATTGTTCTGAGATTTTACTTCACAATGATCAATTCAAAAGATTTTCAAAATTTGTGAAATTTAAGCAGATTGGACCAAAAGTTTCTCTGCTTCTAAAGTCTGGTCAAAACGCCGACAAGGTTTTTCCTTTTGACTAATAAAGAACAAATTTTTCCACATTTTTCTCGTCTTTTTCTATCCATTTCAACTTGTCAGGGATTCACTGTAACGCGGCAAATTCTGAAAAAACAAGATATATCAGAAAATTCGATAGAAGCAGACAAGCAATAGCTGTACTTCGAGATTAGGTCATAACCCTTTTGACGGATTCTCTCCCACTTCTCGATTCTCCCAATCTCAATACACAAACCCTAGCAAAACCCAGAAGAAAAACAATCAAATTCCTCGTCTTTTCTGCTGATTTTGTTGCCTGTTTAAGAAATTCAACAGATTTGAACATATAGGCTGAGTGTCTAATTCAGGTAACATATCTGTCTTGTAATAACTCTCTTTGATGATTTAGGAACTTAAGTCGCTGAGACAAGTTCCAAGTTTTTAACTTTTTTGCAATCTTATTTCCCTTCTTCTTCTTTGGTCCAAGTAGTTGAGTTGATTAATAAGAAGTGAAATATCGTAATTGATCCTTATAATTTGACTATTGATCCTTATGATTTGGGTGCTCTTATTGTAGGTCTGATTTGTTTCTGCTGAAATCTTGTGAGAAATTTTCGTTTTTGGAAGAAAAGAGATAATCAAATGCCGGTGGAAGATTTGGTAGAACTGAAATTCCGGTTATATGACGGTTCAGATGTTGGCCCATTTCAGTACTCTCCAACCGCCACAGTCTCTATGCTCAAGGAAAGAATAGTCTCTGAATGGCCTAAAGGTGAAAACTCTAATGCTTTAGATTTGAGTTTTAGTTTGTTTTCCATCCTTCTATTCAATATCTTAATTGGCTAGTTAACTTTTTCATCACTTGTTGTAGCTTTAAAGACAAAGTTCAGACATAAGTCATAGGCTTCTGATTTTATATCTAAGCACTTGTCTTAAACTAGGAATAGAAGAAGCAAGTTTTCTACTATTCAAAATTACACAACATCTCGTTAGTGATTATAGGACATGTATATGGTTCTGGTTCTGCTAGCAGAATCTTATGATCTAACACTCTTGTGCATTCAACAGAATTTGTCACATTTTGTTTACTGTTATTGTATCTTATTGGCTAATTGTATTTGGGGGTTTTGAATTGTGATGTCTGTAGACAAGAAGATTGTTCCAAAATCAGCTAGTGACATCAAGTTAATTAATGCTGGTAAGATCTTGGAGAATGGTAAAACTGTTGCACAGTGTAAAGCTCCATTTGATGATCTCCCTAAATCCGTCATTACAATGCATGTTGTCGTGCAACCATCTCCAATAAAAGCAAGACCAGGTCTTGTTCCTTACACTGAACTTTTTTATCTCTGTGAATCTTGTTTGTAGATGAATGCTACAGAATTGTCTTTAGTCCTTAATATCATTGTTTTTTTCTTCCTATAGAAAAAAAGATCGAAGAGGAAGAAGCACCAACTAGAAGCTTTTGCTCATGTACCATAATGTGAGAACAACAAAGACCCAAATCGAAACAAAAGAGTTATAGCTTTGGTTTTCTGTGGTTTTTGCTTGAAGATCCGAAAAAAAACATAAATTACCATTTTCGTGCTTCATTTTCTATGTTCAGCACAAGTACAAAGAAAGCTTCATCAATGGCGTTATAGAGCTGATCTATTGAAGATGTTTTCTCTTGCATTGTGATTGTTAACTCTTGTTTAGATCATCCTTCATAGAGTTTTTTGTGTTTTTTTTTTCTCCAAGAACTTTGGTAAGTCTGTAACATATTATGTATGCTTCTATTCATCTTAAGTATTTAGACCTCTTTTCTCTTTATCAGGATCCGCCCAAAACTCTATCCTCACATCTTTACTTAGTCCTAGCAATGATTTTTGAAACGATTTGGTTTTGGCCAATCCGATTGGAAATGCCATATATGTTTTTTCACTTCAGATGTAGGATACTTATCCAGAAGTTTTCGCAACTTAATCATGTATGATGGAATCATCAAAGATTTGATCATTGTTGTTTAACTGGTCTAACTAGAACAGAACTGAACAGGTCTTAGCCAGTTTGGTCAGTGTACTCGAGTTTAATTCGGTTCACATTTCAAATACCCATTTAGAATAAGAACTGAACCAAAACAAATTTTAGCCGGTATCTATATGGTACTACCATATATCCAGAACCACAGGAACTAACTGGAGCCAAGTCTGACCATCCACTCAGTGCATTTTTAAAAGCAGTATTGCAGTCCGGTTTTCAAAGCATTAGCAATGTTAGTTCTTGAGTTCAAACACTTTGATGCATGTACATGGTCCATACATAAGACACTAGTGGCATTGCCTTTTTCATCATTTTCTTTCCACTTTCAAATAACCAATTTTTGGGATTTAGCTCAAATTTCAGAAAGAAACATAGAACATGAGATCTCAATAAATGTCCTCTTACCTAACTTGTCACTGTCTTTTCACTATCTTCCACTTAATTCTCACATTTATAACCTTCACTTTCACTCAGTGTTTCTTCCATTATCTTCTCCACTTCTGTCTTTAATTCTATTCCCCTCCTCTCATTTATAATCTTCACTCCAAATGTGCCTCTCTTTATTCCCCCATCAGTTTCTCTATAATGTTAAAGAGTCAGAAAATTATATGTTAGATCAAGATTTATGATTCAATGCAAAACTAATAGCAAAATCTACTAACCATTCAAAACATAGTTTGATGAAAATATGCTCGGATATGTATATTAAAATATATCTCATATCAAGCAAAGCCGAGTAAATTTTATTCATTCTGTAAGAGAAATGTTTTTGGTCAAATGGTTAAATGACTACCGTTTCCCATTGGAGCTTGACTCTAGAGACTCGTGTACCCCAGATAATACAAGTTTGCAATATTGTCGGAATTACAGAGTTTGAGTTATAAACCAGATTTGTCTTGACAAACCGTTCAGTTATTACCTAGAGGATAAATAATTTTTCCAAGATTTTAGCTTTGTGCCTATACTATTATCATCCATATTAATGTTTAGAAACACGTTTAGATAATTCTCTGTATATAAAAAGGAACAATGAAGCTATCTATTCAATGCAGTTGTTCACTTCTCCTCTTGTCTTGTCTGAAAACTAATTCTCTTTGTTTCTTCTTTCTTTATGCATACATTGTCCAGTTCTTACATCAACCACATAAACAAATAAACCAAACCTGAAACTTGTTGTGTTCAAGATGAAGAATACATCACTGGCAATATTTTCATTTGTTCTTCTGCAATTTCTGTTGGTAAACTCTCTATCTCCAAAACATTCATTACCCAAACCAAATGCAGAAATCACTATAATGGGTTTTGTGTACTGCGATGTTTGCTCCAACAACAGTTTCTCCAAGCACAGTTACTTCATGTCTGGTAATTATAAACAAAAACCTCTAAACAAAAGATCTCTTTTGTTATTTCTCTTCAAATTCTCTGTTTCTAATTAATGTTTAACAGGTGTGGAAGTGAGAATAGTCTGCAGTTTCAAAGCAGCTTCGTCAATAACAAGAGAAACTCTAACATTCTCTGCAAACAGAACCACAAACGAGTTTGGACTCTACAAGGTCGCCATTACGTCTCTAAGTTGTGCTGATGTGGACAGTCTTGCGAGTTCCTGTCAAGCAAGTTTGATTGGAAAAAGAAGCTTCTCGGATTCTTCTTGCAACATTCCTGGTTCTAGAGCCACAACAGATCAGGTTGTGTTTAAGTCTCAACGGTCTAATTCCTGTGTTTATGGATTTAATGCTTTGAATTTTAGACCAACCAAGAGAAATATTGCCTTGTGTGGCAAGAAATAGGGTTCCTAAAACTACAAATTATCTATCTTCCACTCTGTTTTCTTCAAATATTGCCTTGTGTGGCATTTATGATTACAAAAAAGTTTCTATTTCGTTTCCACTAAAATTTTAAGACTATTAATATGAAAATAAATAATGAAAAGTTAAGAGAAAACTGCAATTAAGTCGAATTGATATTCCAGATTATTTTCACAAATGTGTTATTAGATCATCCTGAGTGTATTGAAGAAAAAATACACATAAAAGTCAAGGTCGAGTTTGCTAGTTTCAAGCTTGGTTCATCTTGTTTAAACAATTAATTCCTTCTTCCATATAGTCCTCTCTATTGATCCAGAACTCTGGTGCGTCCTGCAACATCGAATCAAAACTCTCTTAAATCATTTAGAAAATTTCAGTGAAAGAGAGAAATCATTGAACCTTTCTTTACCTTCATGATTCCTGCAAGAACAGCACCTCCAAGGTATACCATGTGCTTCCTCCTAGGTGGATCTTCAATTCTCAATCTAAGTTTCTGATTGATGTAAAAAACCAAAAATAAATGTTAGAAACCGAGATGAATGATTTAACAGTGATCATGACATTATCGAGATAAGTTTTAACCTTCAAGCCATCTTTGTTTCCTTTTAGGACTGTATCAAGATACCTATCCTGTATTTCTTTCTCAAGACTGAAACAAACACAGAAGAGAAACATAAGCCATTGAGCTTCTTGTTAGCTGATGACAAACAAATTGACAAAGAATACAAACCGGCTAGGTAATCCTGGGTACATGGTGCTTCCTCCACTTAGAACTATGTGTTGGTAGAGCTGTGAAAAAAAGAGCAAATGATTTGAGATAAATATATGATTAACTATGGATCTATCTTTTGAAATATGAAGCAAGCATACCATCATGCGGTTATCAATATCCATTTCTTGAATACAGCGGAAAACCATGTCTGCCATTCCATCACCTTCAACATCAATGAGTTCCTAAAAAGAAATAATATGTACGATTTTGTTTGGTGAACAGCCTCGAGATTCTTGGAGAGTTGAAATATTCAGAAAGAGATATAAGCAAACGGGACAATTATGGTTTACCGGTGTAAAAAGCGCTTCAGGTGCTTGGAACCTTTCAGTGCCTACTTTGATGACCCTTCCATCTGGAAGCTGATCATAGCAAAATTATAGATAGGATTAATAGTCTGGAAAAAAATTAATTGAGCGATAATATCAGTTTTGAGGCTATATAATTGGCAGAAGTATGAAGCTTTATCGACTATTGGATGACAAATACCAAACAAAGCGCCAAAACACAAAGGAAAGATGGCAACAATCTTCAATTTTCTCTATCTATTTGGTTCTGATCATGAGTTTAGAATCCTATCAGCTTTAATGTCTGCTAGTTTCTGTTTTCTGCCTCCATTTGCCCAATAGTATTTTAAAAAATTTCATTCCTGAAAGCTTCATACCAGAAAAGAGAACTTACAGTATAATTCTTAACAAGGATGGTTGTCTCAAGCCCAAGTTGAGACTCTCTCTTGTAATCATAACTGCAAACAAAATCAAAACAAACAGTTTTCATTTTGTAGTTTTGCAATGCATTACTAAATAGATAAGAGGATAATTTGAACAGGTCTTTGCATGCCTAATATAGCAGAGCTTCTCTTTGATTTCCCTAACCGTCTCAAAGTCAGCGTTTTTGTTCATCGCATAACTGTTGAACAAACACTTTTTTACATTTAGATAAAACATCTCAAAAGATATCAAAATGTTAGTTAAGCTTTAACATGTGAGTCTATGTATCAGTTTCTCACCCTCGTCGGGAAAGGAGATCAACGAGATATGCTGTTATGTGTCTGCCAGCGACATTCATTCTTTTGGTTAAGTGAGGGAACGAGTAGCCATCAACCACCGGAACCTGATATGTGAGGTGGAAGACCATTAAGTGCTATATAAGAAAATTTTGATCTGAAGATTAACAGACTTTGTAGTAGCTTACCACATGAGTAACACCATCACCAGAATCAATAACCAAACCAGTTAGCAAACCTGAAACCCAGAGTTCAACATAGGAAGAGAGTCAAAGAACTGCGCATGAATTCCTTTCACAGGTGACCATATAAACATACGAAAGAAAATATAAACCTTCAAGAATCTCCATAAGCACCTTGAGCATACAGAGTCAAAACAGCTTGGATTTGAATGAAGACGCCAGCGAAATTGTATTTCTCGAACATTGTCTCAATCTGTTTTACAAAAAGAAATAAGTTACAACTCTTGCAACCATCAATGCAAGTTTCATTCCCCTTAAGCAAAGACTTGACAATATCATACCATTTTTTCACGATTCGTGGAGGGATTAAGAGGTGGATCTGTGAGCAATATCTTACAATCTGATGGATTGATCTGTTAAATAACACCAAGGGTTTAAGAGTAAGTTGATAAATATGGAAACAAGGATAAAATGAGGAAAATCGAATTGACAGAAGAACTTACTTTCAATTCGTTATAGAAAGCATGATTCCAAACATGTTCCATATCATCCCAGTTCTGCACAATACCATTGTGCACAGGATAATTTATATCCAATTGATGCCTGAGCTCAGCGCAGGTCTCTCCAACAACTATATCCTAAAACCAAACATATATGGTATCGAATTACACATATCAGCTCAGTCGAAGGACATCAAATGTTATGTAACTAAAGATTTTGATTTGCTCTTGTCACATATACAAACCTTCACTTGCTGCTCCATGAGTGATTCTTCATACCGAAGCAACGGCCTTCCCACGACACAAGGGAACACAGATGTTGGAAAATTCTCTCCAGCAAATCCACATTTTACATACTGCAAAATTTGACATTAACTTGTTCCCATCACGAGAAACTCAAAACTAAACCAACCCATTACGAGAAAAATCATTAATTAGCTTCAATTTTAACTAAAAATGCACGATCTTACACACTTCCAGGAACATGAAATGTTCAAATTTTGCAGCATTCAAAACTCTAGATCAACTCAAAGAAAGTGAGAATTTTTAACGAAGCCCAGTAAGAAATGGAATACTTAATCAAATTCATGTAAAGAGCTCATGGAATCTAAGGATCGGGGTCTGAAACAACAGCAATACATATATAAGAGAAGAAGCGTACGCCAGTGCCGTTGTCGCAAACGACGACGTTTTTGTTGTCCATCTTCTTCGATTTCTATGCCTCGCTCTCAGCTTGTTATCCAATTGAATAAATCAGATTCCTGTGATCTCAGAGGGTAAAATGAAAACTTCTCTTTGAATCGAAGCGAAGAATCACTGTTCTCTACTTCTTCCGGTCACTGGTTGTGATCGAAAAACAAATTGCACTGCAACAACACTTTCTCATTTCTTTAAGAGAATGCGCGTCATTTACTCTATGTACAAACGTCACGTAGTGTGAATGGTCAATTACAAAATGGCGACATTTGAGGGCTTAAAATAAAAATCTTCATGGGCCTTAAGGGCCTTAACACGTTAACACTTTATTCTTTTGCATAATAATGTGATAATGTTGGTCTTGAGTTACAAAAATACCCAATGCATTCTTTCATGCACAATTAAGTTTTATCTACTTTTACTTTCTTTCTTTTTGGTAAAATTTTAAATTAGTATACCATTTTTTTGTTTTTGACAGATTTTACAAAAATACACGATGAGTTGCAGAAAAAAAAAAAAACCAAAAAAAAAAATGAATAGCTAGAATTAGAGCTGGGCATTCGGATGAAATCGAAATTGACCGAACCGACCGAATCAGTTTTTCTGGTTTTCGGTTCAATTTTGGTTTCTTCACATAAACCAATCAGAACTGATTAAATTTCGAAATCGATTTCGGTCAGTTTGGTTACCACATAACTATTCGATTTCAAATAAACCAAAAATATAACATTTAACCAGAATTTTTATATGTTTTAATCTAAACATTCAAAAATAAATCGAATAAACCAAAAAACCTGAAAAAAAAAACCCAAAAACCAAACCGAAAACCGAAAACACTTTATTCGGTCCGATTGCCAGGCCTAGCTGGAATCTTCAATAAACAAAGAAAAGGTCGATTGGCAAAAACGAGTTCCAAAACACGATTTAGTTTTTAGTGAAATGTTAAACTAGTATATACCAATTTTTATTTTTCCGCATTTTTCTTTATCAAACCTAATAACGTTTTGGTTATTTTCATATCACTAATCAAAAAAAATCTAATATATACTTTATTTACGGGAAAAATGTCAATTTAACACCGAACTTACCAAAAGCGTAAAATTGAACTATGAACTCTGGCAATGATTTATTAAACCTCAAAGTTTTTGTTGACTTCTAATTAAACCTTCAACTTTAAGTTGACTAAGTCAATTGAACCCGACGAAAAATCCAAATCAAAAATTTCTTTAAATTCAAAAGAGAAATCGATTTTTGAAAGTTAGTTCAGTTCTTATCTTCTTTCTGAAGAACTCCTAAGTTTATTTTATCTTCTCTTTCAGAATGAGCTCACATTTGTTTCTTTCAGGACAACATTTCAAACCGAAGAATTTGAGCTCATTCTTGAAAGAAAAGAAAAAATAAGCTTAAAGGTTCTCCCAAAGGAAGATAAGAACTGAACGAAAGTTTTAAAAAATTAATTTGGCTTTCGAATTTTGAGAAATTTTGATTTGGATTTTCCGTTGGGGTTCAATTGGCTTAGTCAACTTAAATTTAAAGTTTAATTAGAAGTCAACAAAAACTTTAAAGTTTAATAAATCATTGCGGAGTTTAGAGATCAATTTTACATTTTTGGTAAATTCGGTATTAAATTGACTTTTTTCCCTTTTATTTACCCACACTTACTTTCACAAGTTTTAAGGTAGTTTACCTAATTCACATCAAGTTTTCCTCTCTTCCTTTAAGCTCAAGTCAAAATGAGTAAAAGAAAAGTTCTTTACACTTTTTGACTCTTTGAACAATCTAATATACATTTAATAAAATTTAAAAACCTTAAACAAGCTAGAAGTAAATGTAAAACCTCTAAAAGACTTAGTTTCTATTTTTAGGTAGAAACAAAAACTAAGCTAAGAACAGCTTACTTGGGTCCCAACCGCAAAATCTCGATCACTCAGAGCAATGACATCGTTATGAACTCCATTGAAGCTTAGTCAAAAAACCAGAACCTGGCTCAAACTGTTTTATTCTAAGACTTAGTCTTAACTCATTCAGAGAAATCGATCTGAAGAGAAAGATCTTCAGAAATGATTTAGGAGACCATAAGTGCAGAAGAAGCTACAATAAGTTTCTTCCATCATTGTAAAATCGTAATCTTCATGCCACAAATGTGAAGGAAGACAAGTATACATTACCATTGTAGTATCAAAAAAGCTGATTTCATGAAACTCAAAAGCAACAACACACAGAATAAGTAAGAACATTACAAGCCTCTCTCTGTAACTCAAGACTCCAAACAAAAAAAATCTCTGGTTGTGTGTATTAACAAACTCCACCTGCAAGTTTCAAACAACAACTGCCAAAAAAAAATGTTACAAACACTCAAAAAAAGTTTGAAGATTTCACTCTCTTGTATCATCATCCTCAAACTTAGCTCACCTGTGGATGCAGAGGTTTCAATAAGCATAGATTATCACTCTCACTCTGTATTTAACCTTTTTTCTTTTTTTATTTTTCTTCTCCAAATGTTGTACAATTACAACAATTTCATCACAAAACAAAAGCCATAAGCTTTTCAAATCCAGAAGATAAAACCAATACTTTAACGTCCTGAGCCTTGAGAATCATCTTTCTCACCACTCCCTTGCTGATGATCTTCATGTGATTGGTTATGATGAATATGGTGAAGAACCCTACCTTGAGCATGAGCATGAGCTTGAGATTGAGCCTGAGCTTGACCCATCTGTTGATAAATCTGACTAAAAGACTGGGGATTCAAAACCCCAACATTACCTTCTTGAGACAACCCTAACTCAAGACCAGGCATATGATTATTATTCCCACCAGCACCACCCAAAATCGATGTAAAACTCATAGCTCCAACACCAGGAAAATCAAACCCAGGAAACCCAATTCTGTAACCAGCTCCTTCACTCATTATCCCAGTAGTTGCAACACCAGAACCAAACCCAGCTACATTAGGCCATAACCCAGTTGGTAAATTTGATCTAGAACCTCCTTCTCCACCTCCAATTCCCCAATTTGGTGGTCTACCACTACTAGACCCACCATCCATGTCATGACTAATCATTAAACCAGCAGTAAGAGACCCACTTTGATGATGGTTCGACACAGAGCCAGCAGCTGAGGCTAAAGCAGAGGCTGGTATAGTTCCTGAACCCGTGGCTGCAATAATCGACGGCTCGGCTTGTTGAAGCAGCCACTGGATTGTTTCACCGTCTGATTTATGACCCAATTCTCTAGTCAATTGAAAAATCCTAGCTGCACAAAGTGCAGGCATCCTGATTCTCCGACCTCTACCTTCGACTTTAGTATGTCTGTCTTTGTTAGAGCTTCTCTTAGGACCAAGCTGGTTCTGATTCTGCTTCTTAGTGTTGTTTGGTTCTTTCTCGGAAGCAGCAACCACGATCTGGAAATCTTTTACCTCATTTGATTTCCGATTTTCGTCATCGGAAACATCTCCCATACCCTGATTTCGTGGTGGTTGTGATGGGTTCAAAAAATTTGGTACTTGGTGTCGATTTAGGTTCTTGGGATCCATCGAAGCTTGTGTGGGGACTTCAGGGTCCAGACTTAAATTAATCAAATTTTCTCTCTTTCTTTCTCTCTCTTTTGGATTCAATTAAGGGTTTTCTGAATTTTGGTGACTTTGAAAAGAAAAGACATCGACTTTGTGAAAATTACAGTGTTTTTTTTTTTTTTTTGGGAATTTACAAATCCAATAAAAACCCGTAAGATCCCGATGCAGAATGGAGAAGAATAAAGAAAAAAGTTATCATCTTTCGATCTCGAAATGGGTCAAAAAAGAAATGAGAAAACACTTAAAGTATGAGACTTTAGTTTTGTCTTTTTCTTTTTTATTTCTTACATACTTTTTTGTTACATATACAGAGAGATAGTGAGTCACTTAGGTATTGTCACCAAACACTGAATCTTTAAAACCATAATAAGCAAAGTAACCAAACAAAACCATAGAAGAAAAGTTGTGAGTCTTGTGACCATTTCACATTTAAGCCTTAAATCCAAAGTAACTGAAAATCTAAGAACTGCCACTTCATTTCCCACTTACATTACAGTCAATGACTTTTTGGTCAGTAAAATTTTGTTGGATGTATTACTTTTTTTTTTGGGATTAATTTTAGTTCTTTCCTTTTGTATTGCTATCATTAGGGTTTGTTTTGTCTTAAATATAAGAAATTTAGATCACATTTTGTCATAAATCAAAGAGAACAAAAATATATATATATTTTTGTCAATAATAAGATCGATAAGACATGATTTACAATTCAATTTCACCTATAAAAGTTTTACGTTTTAACTCCACATTTAGTGGAATGGAATCAAACTCTAAATATATGAACTATTATATGAGGCATGTAAGTCATCATACTGAGAAAAACTCGACAAAAAATATGTATGTAATATCAAAAAAATTTGCTAGAGGAAATCACTTTAGATATTTAAGTTTACTAGTTAAATATGAATGTAGGGTAAATTTGGTCTAAATTTGACATTTACGAAGCTATAATTAGAGTTAAGAATATTAAATCCATTCAATCAACAAATTTAATCATTAAAACTGTTTGGCTAAAGTATATAGTATAGTTAGTATTAGTCGATCGTTGCATTACTATTACATGGATTCTAACTTGTATATACATTTTCTTGAATTAAAAATATATACATATACACACTATTATATGAAGATATACTCTCTAACTCATATGGTAAGAGCCTCAAGTTACTTATAACAACACACATGATCATCTACATCTAAATAACATTGTTACTTAACCATGTGAGACATATGTGAATAACATTATTTGTTTTAAACATATAAATTTACTAACACAATAAAAAATGGAGAAGATAATCTTAAAATTTACAAAAATGGATGAATTTGGGAAAAGAATTTTCCAAAATTCATTCACTATATGTTAAACAATGTAGATATTACTACAAACCATAAATAGTAAATTTAATAAATATTGAATATATATAGTTTCATTTCTAGTAAATATTATGGGACTTTTCTACTAATGTAGAAGTTTTATTTTTAGTCGTATATACTTTCTTTGTTATATATAGGAGGATTTGTCATCCACACCACCTCTATTTCTTTATATAGAGACTGTAATTGACAAGATATGCCAGAGGATTCGGTTATAATATCTCTTTTTTTTTATGTAGAGACTTTAATTGACAAGTATGTGATGTAAAAAAATTTGATGCGTCTTTTCTTAGGTTTTCTTTTGTAGTCTTCTCTTAGTTTAAATTTTTTGATTCTTTTTGTAACGGTTTAGATTTGAGAGATTTTTTGTTTTAAATTGTGATTTGTATTTTGTAATCTACTTTTGTATTTCTCGGCTTTATTAATGAAAATCTCAACAAATGAAAAGAAAACCATTGAATATGGTTATTGCTTGGTAAAATAGTTTCTTTTTGCCCTAAGCAAAAAGTAAGACAATTCACATGACAAACTGTATTATCTACAAACAGTAGTCAAAGTCAACGTCTTCTCAAAGAAGTACGTAGCTACTAATTAATCTATCAAGTTGGATCAATAAGATATTGACATTTGGCAATCCAACATAGTGTTTGGTACTCATGTAGGGCATGATCTAAAGAGATTGAATGAGTTTAAGAGTTCCATCATTTATGGACCAACATCATCATAACTACTCATAAATCTTAAAGTTCAATTCATCTTAATTGAGTTAATTAGACTCTATGTATAATTAAAAGCACAAATAATTATATTAATTACGCCCATAATTAGGTTTAAATATGATTATATATGATGTAGTTCCTGTCAATTCATTTCTTGCTTGATATATTTAATGGTGTTTAATATTAGTAGTAAAATGACAATTACTAGTTTTATATACACAAATTTTCATTGTTAGTGGAGTAAAGTAAAAATAGAATTTTAAGTTGGTGATGCATGTGAAATTTTGGATTGAATTATGCTCCCAAAGCAGGAGACACACACTGACCCATATAAACCATCACATAACCTTTTAATTTTTATTTTATTTTCAGTTGCTTTTTACTGTTTATCTTATGGAAATTATTGATATTTTACTTAGCTTTAGGGTCGGAATAGAACAGATTGTAAGTTGCTCTAGAAAGCAAAAGCATAAACATTGTTTACATATAACAGCATTGATATTACTGTAATTATGCTTTAAATTTATTTTTAGCTGAAATTAGTGAAATTTAATTATGCATATAACATTCATCCGTAAGTGGGTTTTAATTTATTAGCATATGGTAAGTCCACTAAAGACTGACACATTTATATATCCAGAGATCGAGTTTCACCTATATTACATAGGAACTTAGAGTCTCATTACCTACATTATGTACAAATTTAACTAATGGGTCGGTCAATTGTGCTCAAGAATTAAAAGAAAAAATATTAGTCCCTTCATTTAGTTATAATTGATATTTTTGAAAAACAATTGTTTCATTTTAATTGATGTTTTAAGATTTTTTATGTAATATTTATTGTGTTTTTAGTGTTTTTAACTATTGAAATTCTGCATATTAATTTGTGATTGGTTAAATTATTTTAAAACTTATGATAAAACATATTTTATTTATGAAAAATAATATAATTAATGATTTCTTAATATGTATAAAAAAACTAAAACATTGAATAACATTTATCCATTATATTCAACTCAAGTCTTTATAGGTTAACCTCTCACCATTCTTTCATTTATTGTGTCTATCTTGTCAACATTCGATATAACCAAAGAGTTTGTGCCACAATTATCTCCACCAATCGTGCCCCAATTATGGTAAATTGAGGTTGCAAAGTCATCATTACAAATTTACAGTTTCTTAACAGCATTTAAGATTGATTCCACTATGCCGACTTTTCAATGCAATAACTTGTTGAGAAAACAAAGTTATCTTTGGCTTTATGAAATTATATATACAAACCAGAGTGTCACATCAACAACTATGCATCTAATGATCACATATTTTGGCTTATGTTACAAGAGTGGCACCATAGATATATCATTAAACATTTGTATGATAAGTTCTACTAATTTAAGGTAACTTTGATTTTTTTTTCTTTCATCTGATTATGTAATAATAAAAATAAAGTAGAAATACAACTGTGAATTACGAAAGCTAAAGTAAAAAAATATTTCTGAAAAAGTTATTTCGATTAATTTTTGATCAAATCAAGGCCGCCTTCAATTCAATGGCAAACGGTAAGTCTACTAAATAACAAACACACTTGTACATTCATGATCGAGTCTCGCTATCTACATTATATAGAAACTTGATGTGAAATAAACAAAAGCTAACTAAAAATTTTGAGAAGACTATTAAGGAATTTAGAAAACTACAAGTATCAACCATAAAATCTAAGCATTTCTACGCAAACACGCCCATATCAGATAAGAAATTTGGTATAGCAAATAAGAGCAATTCACTAGAATAATGATATCGCAGTAATAAAATCTCACAACCTTCCAGAAATAGCAAAATCAAAGAAATATCAACTAATTTAAGTCTTGATAAAAACTTTGGATAGATTAGACGACGATCAAATTTTAAGTGTGTGGACAATAACCAAAACAATCCCAATCTGAAAAATGTCAAACTTATTACTTTCTTTCTTTTTCTCTCGTCTATTCTACAATACGAGTTTTGGAGTGGGCTTTTGAGGTTGATTAAACTGTATTAGTTCAATATAGTAATTGTTATATGACCCATTGAACAAAGGCAAAAGAGTCCCAAACCTTCTTTGAGCTTGTGAAATAAAAGCATTCAAAGAGAAGATATCCCTTGAACATAAGACAACATTGACTAAAACATTTAAAGAGATTTGCAACAATACTGCGTCTCTGCAAATTGAGATTCCAAACATATATACACAATATATGAAGACAATTGCTTCAATTCTGGCGGTAATGAGACTTTCTGGCAAGTCTTGTTTTTGTATGCGTCTCGGGTTGTGGTTGTGACCATTGCTGCATCTTTTAACTTGCTGAAGTTGGTCCAAAGTACATACAAATGGGAGGGTTGATCCTTAAGATCGAAAGGATTGCAGATGGAATTGTCCAGATCCCATCCCCACAGATCAGACCTGATGCTACTGCACCCGCAAAGTCGTCTGCATCTTTCCTGTTGATCCGTTCCCATATGAATAATATCACAGTTCCAACAAACATGTCAATGGCGAAGTAAGCTCCAATGTAGAACGGGACAGCCATGGCCATTGGGATTGGGATGAACTGAGAGATCTTAGGCGGTGTAATGTCTCTCAAGAGATTCACAACTAAAGCTGCAATGAAAAACCCGTAACAAAGAGCCAAACAATGCTTAGGAAGCTCCGCAAAGCCCTCAATACCAAGAATCGCCATCTCACGGAAAATTACTGCGTATGGTGCTTTGTATGGACCGTTGGGATCACCAATGTCAAAAGCACTCCAGAACAGCCAGAATGTGAGTGGAGCGATTATACAACCCATTGCTGTCCCCACGAGCTGGCTTACAAACATGGATTTTGCAGATGATAGAGTGAGGTAACCTGTTTTGAAGTCTTGCATAAGATCAGCTGCAGTAGAGACGATTGACATCATAACACCACAGGCAGCTAAACCCGCAATTACACCACCATCACTTCCTACTACAGAAGCAATTATGAAAAGACCGATTTTCCCATAGGTTGATGCAAGACTCCAGTCTGTGAGCCCACATCCATAAGAGTTGCAGAAGGCGAGAGCTGGTGCAATGAAGTAAGAACACAGAACAAAGTACCATTTCAAGGGTGGAAAGATCAACGGGATTGTTGCGGTTGAGATAGCTGCAAGACCCACATAACCAGAAATCGCAAATCCAAAGGGTATACGGTCCTTCAGAAATACTTCATCTCTTTTCTTCTTTATCAACAGAATCTCAGAACCTTCACTGTCATCTGAGTTAAGGAAATAGAAAACGTACAGTTTCAGAGTCTACCAGTCTTTATATAGTGGTCATGAGAGAAACAAATTATTTGTAACACAGAAATATGTGATAGATGAGTCAGGATCAAATATTTCCTCACCTACAACATCGGTAACAATGGGTAGATTATGTCGTCTAGAGCGACTGTTGCATATTTCCTTCACAGTGACAGCGATAATCTTGACAAGATTGTAAAGACCGTCACCGAGGATAATGGCAATGGCGATAAAGACCTTAAAGTGTCAGGAAAGACATAAAAGAATCAGTACTTTTGAAATATTTCTGGTTCCCTCCCTTTTTACATAAAATTGTGATTATACGACAAGATTACTAACTGAGTTGCTTATACTGTACCTTATATCCGTAGAGACCTTTGAAATCGTTGGACCCAAGGTCAGCTGGATACCAATCCCCAGCATGTTGTGATACAAATGGCCACAGAATCCCCCAAGAGATTATTGCACCTAGAAGAACCGAGCAGTTCACTATATGGGGGCATATAAGACCGCAACCAATATAAGTAGGACTGAAGTCGAAGTAAAACCTGGCAAAAAATGGCGAGAGTAGTTATAAAATGAACCAACGTACCTCCAAAAAGTAGTAGAAAAACACATTCCATCTAAATCATTATCCAATATCATCACTGACAGAATAACCTTGGACACTAAATCAAACTGGCCAAGAGATAGTATGAACGTACGTGTTCTTGAATAGCGTCAAACCAAGGGTGGGGAAGTTATCAAATCCACAAGCATCTCCAATACCACTGAAGAACCACTTGAAACAACTCCAAATTAAGCTAAGGCTCAGGTACTTTCCAAGACATTTGACCTGATTACTGTAGTGAACAATATTGCAGATATAAGGGTCAATAAAATATAGATATTGCTTGTGGAAAGCGATAATTGAATGATTTTCGATGCAAATCACCCTGCAAGCTCAGCTCCAGTGTTGGTGTGGAAGCTGTTAATTAGCATTGCTGTGGCGGTTCCACTGGGATACGTAAGTTTGTAGTCCAAAACCATCACCTGAGATCAGTAAAACTTAATGTACTTGCAAAAAGATCGAACTACGGTGAAAGGTTGCTATATACTAAGTATGCTATTGAGATGCTACCTTGCGCAGTGGAACGAGACTGAAGAGCCCCAAGAAGCTGACTACAAATAGAAAACCAATCATCCACCACAATCCTGGATTCAGAACATCTTCTGCATGGTTTCCCGGATAGTCAGCACCAATGAGATTGTATGTCTTCTCATCCATAGCAATCAAATATGAACCAAATCCCCCTGAATACAAAAATCAATATCAAATAGGATACAAAGACAAAGACAAACACAAACCAAATCAATCAATTTTCAGAAATAGCTACAGATCCCTTCCACAAATTCAACGCTCGTAATTCCAAGTCAATCAATTAGATTACTGACCAAATCACAATTGCAATTATACAATTGCCAATAAAAGTACTGTTCCGATGATCAAAAATTTTGAAATTTTAGAATCCAAATTCCATGTCGAACACATTGTAACTAAACAAAGATCAAGGAGTAATCAAGCTTTATACCGCTAAAGGCGAGGCCATAGCAAGCGACAACACAAGTCTGAATAACGGTGTTCTCTTGCTTGGTGAAAGGCTTCACTGTAAATCCTAACTTCGACAAGAAACCAGTCCAGGACTTGACGAAGAAGAAGCCAAGTAAACCAGCAGCGACGTTCAACGAAGGGATAATTCCAACCGTCAAATTGAGTTTATGAGTAATGATGCAGAACAAAGTCCCCAACAAGGCGCTTACAGCCAATCCACGAATCGTTATCTGCTCTTTCCACTCAGGAACATGCTCATCTATCGCCGTCGTAATTTTTCCAGATTCCGGTAACAATGCCTCCGTTATCTCCTCCGATCTAGGGATCTCCGTCCCCATGATTAAGCTCAATGCGAGAGTTTTTAGTAGCTTTCACCAATTTCCCGTTCGAATTTTTAAGCTTAATGGTTCCGAGGATCTAGAGAAGAGAGGATTCAGAGGAATTTGGCTATGGCGGAAGAAGAAATGTGAAGTTTGACGGATTTGAGGTTAGTTATGGAATCTCAAGATTAGACGCAAAGTAGTTGTTAAGGTCGAATAAGAAAGTGCCACGTGTAATTTTAGTCAGTTACGTTAATCTACATCGAAACGATACATTTTGCTGTTGAATGGATTGAATTCGAACTTGCGAACCATAAATGCATTTTGTTCTTTTCTTTTGTTCCTTGTCAGGTTCAGATCATTTTATCTCTTTGCCATTATTCAACTAAATTTTATAACGGTCAATCATTTTATACCGTTTTGGTTTGGTGGGCTTACATTTAATATTGGGCCTTGGCCCGGTCCATATCCATGCTTCTTCTCTTATTAGGGCCAAGTTATATAGTTCAGGTGATATGATTGAATATGTACGAAAATAAATGGATGGTATGTTTCTACTTTTGAATTGCTTAAAAAATATACTTTATACATTTTTTTTGTCATTGGCTGTAGTTTTAATAGTACAATATATTTGTTAATATATGCTTTGTTTAATTTGTAGTGGATTCAATTTTATTTTTTTGTAGGCTTATAATTATATAGTTTAATAAATTAACAATAAATAATTAGTAATTTCAATAAATATTTTATACAGAAATTGTTAATTCAAATGAGTGAACTGACAATAATAACAATATAATTATATGGAATTAGAAAAAAAAATTACGTACAAATTGTTAATAGTTAGAGATAATAATATAATCCTAATTAAGTATAGTAATATAATTAAATAAATATAAGAAAGACAAACATCTATATTAATCATATATATATATATATAATCATTTAAATCAATAGACCAAATTAACATTTCTGACAAAAGATAGACGATAAAATCTTTGTTGTTCCTTGTTCAAGTAGATGTTTAAATTATTAGCTAATTAACTTTTCGTCATAGTACAACAAATTTTATCACCCTACAATATATATAAATAGGACATTACAATTAAAGTTAAATCAAATAATTATAATATGAAAACTAATTAGTTTATAAACATACCATATGATCACAAAACACAAATTTAATGATTTAACCAAACTTGACAATACACATTTTCCAAAAGATAATCATCTTGGCTTCAACTCTTCATTGTTGTTTGAAAGGTTTGAGAAGAGACATTTCATTGAACTGACAAATGTAATATGCAAAATGGGAGGATATCAAGCTTAATTTCTTACACTATTTCTTGAATAGAGCAAAACATTGAAGTGTACTAGGTTAAACGAATTTAATGTATCAAGATATCTTGTCTAAAATATACTCCATCCATCTCTAAAAGATTGATATTTTACAAAATTAGTAAACTCAAATAACCTTGCGGTATAGTAGCGAGACCCAATTTTGAGTGAAAAAAATATTGCGGCTTCGATCTTTTTCAATATAATCAAAAAAAATTTGTTTCCGAAAAATTGATATTCTCTATTTTCATTGCATATTTAGTTTAATATTTTTAGTCTTATTCTCATTTATTTTTTTTGTTTTTATTATTGATTCATATTTTCTTTGTATTTTTTTACAATAAATAAAAACAAAAATGATATTTCAAAAACTTTCTTAGTACATGTGATAATCATAAAACATTAATTTTTTAGGAATAGAGGAAGTAGTTGATTGTAAATGTTACAGTGTTACTATATACCATAATAATGTGGAGTATTCTAAATATGTGAATAGGAAATAAAAATAACTTTCATGGAGTATTTATTAATTTTACAAAATTAGTCTCTTTGTCAATCTATTATTCTTATTTATTTTTAATGACGTATGCAGTAATATAATACATTATTAAAGCTTTATCTTTGAAAATGTTATCCTTAAAAGATAGGATAGTTATACACCATATACTACTAAAGAAAAGACTTCAACTAACCATACTGTTATATAATATACCTAACAACAACCTCACATTATACGTTACTACTAAGGAAAATAAAATAAAATTTCCTTTATTTAATATAACTAAGATTCAACTCACATTATAGTATAGGATTTGATTGTTTTTCTCAAAAACATGTGTTCATTTGGTTCTTAGATCCGTGTTAATATTTTGAATATCATTTTTGGTATGATGTTCTAGTGGTCCAAAACTCGAACCAAAATTAATCCGAATTAGAAAGAATTAGTCTAAATCAAACCCGACAAAACACTTCATAAGTTCTAAATCTATATATTAAAAAAAACTAAGGCCACACCTGATATGGAACCAATCAAGAACCAAATTTTAGAATATTTTTAAAATCTTTTGAAAATTTGAATTTTTATATATAAATACTCAGACTCAAACTCGATTACCAAACTATATTTGAAAAATAAAATATTTGAATATGTCTTAAACCAAAATAACCAATATCAAATTAGATGAATCGAGTCCAACAAAATACCAGAATCTAATCTAAACCCGAACCAAAATCGAATCAATAACCGAATTTGTAACCGAATTGTTTTTATTAAATTTTAGTTTTTAAGAATTTAAGTCAATGATAATATACATCAACTGTAACTTATAATATACAATACATAATACTAAAGAAAGACTTCAAATCCTTTATTTCATATAATATACACAACAAGTAGCTTAAGTTATACGTTTACTTATACTCTTGAGACGTTAAAGCTCTGTTTCATATGCATTTCATACTTAGAACAACAATTGTAGTAACGATGATCGTTGACTTTCCAAACAGTTTGATTTTCATACTTTCCTGCTTCTGGCTTCTATGTTACTGTCTCTTATTCAAGAAACTAAATGTATCAAAAATCGGTTGTGATTTGCTTCGAAGCCCTCCGAGTCTTCCGATCATTGGCCATCTTCACCATGTCCTCTTTGCTCCAGCTCACAAGTCTTTACAGAATCTCTCAGTCAAGTACGGACCTCTCCTATATCTCCACATTTTCAACTTCCCTGTGATCCTCGTCTCTTCGGCTTCAGTAGCTTACAAGATCTTTAAGGCCCATGAAATGAACATATCATCTCGCGAGAACCCTCCAATTGATGAGTCCCTCTTGCTCGGATCTTCAGCCTTTGTAGGCGCTCCTTATGGAGATTATTTTAAGTTCATGAAGAAGCTCTTAGTTACGAAGCTGTTCGGACCACAAGCACTTGAGCAGTCACGAGGCATCCGTGCAGATGAGCTAGAGCGGTTTTACAGAAGCTTGTTTGATAAAGCTATGAAGAAAGAAAATGTTGAGATTGGTAAGGAAGCAACGAAGCTTAGTATCAACAGCATCTGCAGGATGAGTATGGGGAGGAGTTTTTCAGAGGAGAATAGTGAGGCAGAGAGAGTCAGGGGACTGGTTACGGAGTTAGATGGGTTAACGAAGAAGGTTTTATTGGTAAACATATTTCGATGGCCGCTTGAGAAGCTCGGAATCTCACTGTTTAAAAAGGAGATTATGTATGTTTCAAGCAGCCTTGATGAGTTGCTGGAGAAGATTCTTGTCGAACATGAAGAAGAGAAATCGGACGAGCATCAAGGTTTGGACTTGATGGACGTGTTATTGGAAGCTTATAGAGATGAAAACTCAGAGCATAAAATCACTCGGAAACACATCAAGTCGTTGTTTGTGGTAAATTCAATGTTCCTTTCCTATATAATAATAGTAGTGGGACTCGATTACTGGATGTGTAAGTGCGTCTGCTTTTAGTGGACTTATCATCTGCCATTAGACCAAAGACCACATACTCTCTCTTTATATATATATATAAAACTCTTCTTTCTTCATTTTTTTCCGACTAATAAACGTTACAAACTTGCAGGAGCTTTTATTTGGAGGAACTGATACTTCAGCACAAACAATACAGTGGACAATGGCAGAAATTCTTAATAACCCTAAGATTCTCGAGAAACTAAGAGAGGAAATTGATTGTGTTGTAGGGCAAACAAGGTTGATTCGAGAAACAGATTTACCTAATCTCCCTTATATGCAAGCAGTGGTTAAAGAAGGTCTAAGATTACACACACCATATCCTATCTTTGTAAGGAAGTTCCAAGAAAAGTGTGAGATCGAAGGGTTCTGTGTACAAAAAGGCACCACACTTGTGTTTAACTCATATGCTGTGATGAGAGATCCTGAATCTTGGGAAGATCCAGATGAGTTTAAGCCAGAGAGGTTTCAAGGGAAAGAGGAAGAGAGAAGATCACTCAAGTACATTGCTTTTGGGAGTGGAAGAAGAGGCTGTCCTGGATCAAATCTAGGTTATATATTTGTAGGAACTGTGATTGGATTGATGGTGCAATGCTTTGACTGGAAAATCAAAGGAGATAAGGTCAAAATGGATGAAGCTGGAGGAATAAACTTGACCATGGCTCATCCTCTTAAGTGCACTCCTTTTCCTCGAACACAAATTCTCATTCCTAACCTCAATATTCCATGACAATGAAACAAAGCAAGAAAACCATATCATTAGTATGAAGACTAATAGCTCTATATTAGTTTTCTTTGTTTCCATTCTCTTTCTTCTTAATAAGAGAGACATTGAGTTTTCCTTTTGTTAGGAAAACACAATCTCAACATTTCCCAATTCTCTTGTTCTTGTTCTCGCTTTCGTATTTGCTTTATGTAATATATGAAGAATCAAAGATTAAAATTTGTATGAAAAATGATTTAATAAAGAATAA